>CM038678.1:180140645-180307994 GCA_021605205.1 Aegilops longissima | reverse complement strand
AGATGGTGGGTCCGAGCCGCCGGCGGTAACGTTGCGAATACCGAGGCCCTTTCGTGGGTCCCCCGCGTCGTGGACTAATCATTATTTTGGCGCTGAATAAGGAGGCATTTCTTGCGGCGGTCGTGGACCCAGTCACGGCTCTCCACGCACAGTCCACTTCAGATGCATGTCGGTCGCTTGACCACGCTGACCAGGCCGCGCCGAGAGCACCGTGGCGGTGGACGACGCAAGGCCTAGGAAGGAATGACACGGAGGCGGGGAAGACTCAGCAGCTTGTTTCCCACGCGGAGGGGAGTACGACCGAACGAGGGTTTACCGGTTCGCCTGCCGTCACGGGAGAATAACAGTGGGTGAGTAGAGATGGCTAGGCAAACATGGGAGTACGGTGGGGCGGTGAGGTCGCGCAAACACACCGGCCGCGGGAGAGGAGCAGTGCCTCGCCGGGCGCTTGTTTGAGCGGCCGGAGGGTGAAGAGCAGAGATTGAAGAAACGACGCTGGATGGACATCCAACCGCCACCGCTAAAGGCCAACCTTTTTTAGGAAAGCCTCAAATCTGGAAAAACAGCATACAACCCATCTCGCCATTATTTCTAATAATTTACAGCCCATTTGCTAATTCTTAAGGTTTTTTTGAGCCCATATTCTTTTGTTAGCATTACAACCCATATTAGGCCACGTTAAAAATTATACTAAATTTTGCATATTTCAAAAAGGTCCGAACTGTTTTAATCCCAAATTTCGACTCACATTCAAACTGATTTTAAAAATAAATGTTTATCAATATAAAATCCAACAAATTCTCCACGCATAAAAATTAATTTAATTTAAAATCTTGAAATGAAAAAATATTTGAAACTAATTGCCGGGTTTGATGTGTTTTAAAATGTACCCATTTCTCATTGATGGGCCATTTTTCGCCCAAATTAATGAAAAGCTCTCCTCGCCTTGAAAGATTTGCAGCACAACAGCCCGACAAAGCGATTTAATTGGCAAATCACAAAAATTGGCCGGCTATGGACCCACTGTTAGCCTCTCCACGCATAAGCATTCTTCCGATGGAAGTCGCTCTGACCACGCTTACCACGCCGCTACGGAGAGCACCACGGCGTGGACGCATGACAAGGCCTAGGAAGGGACGACGCGGAGCTGGGAAGACGCGGCAGTGGAAGCCCCCGAGGAGAGGAGTACGAGGGTTCACCGGTTCTGCAGGTGAGGCTGCTGCCGGCAGTGGCCTGGCCAGCAGGGAATAGTAGGGGGTGAGGCCTCAGGCAGACACAGCCGCCACGGAGGTGGAGCATGCAAAGACGCTGCTGCTTGGGCGGCCGGAGCAAGAAGACCAGAGGTTGAAGAAGCACTACGGCCGGATGGACATCGTGACGGTCAATGGAGCTAGAATCGCTCATATTGACTAAGTTGACAAAGCCCTTCGCCCCGCTAACTTAGTAGGCCCATTAAGACAGCCTCCCACCAAGGTGGGTCCCATCTAGCCGGGAGTATTCATTTTTGTGCGTATAAGGAGGCACTGATGGGTCCGAGCCGACAATGGGGAACGTTTTTCATGAATACGGTGGTCTCGTCCGTGGGTCCCAAAGAAGTGGGAAACGATTTATTTCAGAAATACTGTGGCCCGTCCGTGGTCCTCGCTGTGTGGAGGAATAATTATTTTCCACGTAATAAGGAGGCACTTCTCGCGCAGAAGTGACCCACTGTCACTCTCCATGTACAAGATTTCTTCCGACAGTCGGCCGTTGACCACATTGACCACGCCAGGCCAAGAGCACCACGGCGTGGACGACGCAGGCCTAGGAAGGGGACGACGCTGACGCCCACGGAGGCGGAGCAGCGGTAGCACGCCGGCCACGAGAGGCAGGAGCAAAGCACACCGCGCTGTTTTGGGCGGCCGAGCAAGAATACCGAGGTTGAAGAAGCCGATGGCTGTTGATGGACATCATACGGTCATCGGAGATTGGATTGACAAAGCCTCCGCCCCTCGCACAACTTAGTAGGCCCACAAGTCAGCCCAACAATATGGGGTCCCAGCTAGCAGGGGGGTATTCATTTTTTTACGCATAAGGAGGCACTTTTGCGGCGAAGATATAGCTGGTGGGTCCGACTCGTCACCGGGGAAACGTTTTTTCAAATACAGAGGCCCTTCCTGTGGGTCCTAGCTGTGTGGAGGAATCATTATTTTGTGCGTAATAAGGAGGCATTTCTTGCGCGCGGCTGCAGGACCCAACCGGCAGCCTCTCCACGCATACCCACTTCCGATGGATGTCGCTCATTGAGCACATTGACCAGGTCGCACCGAGAGCACCTGTGGCGGTGGACGACGGCGAGGCCTAGGAAGGGAACGGACGGAGCTGGGAATACTCGCAGTTGTTTCCACCGGAGGAGTACGAGGGTTTATCGTCTTCGCCCGCCGGAGAATAACAACATGTGGGTGAGTAGAGGGACTAGGCTGATGGGAGTACGATGGGGCCGTGAGGCCTCAAGGCGACAAGATAGCCGTCATGGAGGAGGGAGCAGCAGTCCCGCCGGCGCTTGTTTGAGCGGCCGAGCATGAAGAGCAGATTGAAGAAGACGACAACCGCTGGATGGATATCCAACAGTCACTGCCTCGTAGTGTTGACTAAGTTGACAGGCGCTATGCAAAGGCCAACCTTTTTTATGAAAGCATACGCTACAACCCTGTAGGCGCACAAGTCAGCCTCAAACTGTGGAAAACAACATACAACCCATCTGCCATTATTTCTAATAATGTACAACCCATTTGCAATTCTAAGATTTTTTGAGCCCATCTTCTTTTGTTAGCATTACACCCCATATTGTGCCACGGTTAAAAAGTATACAAATTTTGCATATTTCAAAGGCGACAACTGCTTTTAATCCGTATATCGATTCACATTCAAACTATTTTGAAAAATAATTTATATAAATATAAAATCAAAATAATTGTCCACGACAAAAATCTATGGAATTTAAGATCTTGTAATGAAAAATGAAACTAATTCCTGTTTGATGTATTTTAAAATGTACAGCCATTTCGGGCAAACCGAATGAAATTCTCCTCGCCTTGAACATTTGCAACCAAAGGTGGCCGATAAAGCAAGTAGGCCTTGTTTGGGTATTTCTTAAAAAATAGAACTGGCTAGCCATTTTCAAAGAAAAAACACAAATGGGCTCATGATGTGGTAAACATAAATAAAACCTCGCTAGATCGGGCCACAACCCCGCTTGTTACCCTCGATCCATCGCTAAAACTAGTATAAATAACAACCGCTTGTTCCTCATTGTCTCAAAAAACTGCTTGTTCCTAAAAAACCGCTGACTTGCTAGGTCCCTGTATCACCGTCAGTGTAATTCTCTGCTTATTGACTATGTTGACGATGGCGTGAGCCCCAGATGTCCAACCATTAGGAGGAACCATATTTTTGGGCTTGTACTATAGAGGCACTTGCTTGCATCGCCATGACGTGTGGGTCCCTACCGTCATCCTCTCCACGCATAAATATTCCTTGTTCCTCTCGGTTGTTGACGACGCGACAACGCAGGGCAGCGCAACAAGCGAATCCAAGGTCAGCAATGGAGGACACGGCGAGGCTCCTTGACGGAACTAATGAGCCATGAAGATGCGCCGTCCGGGCCGCAGCGGAGGGGGGAGTACGAGGTTGACTGGTGGGGGTGGGGAAGTCACTTGGCTTCAGAATGCACAAGTGAGCTCAACCGGCATGAGTGATGTTATTTCCTTGGTTGTGATTTGTTACAATATTTCACTCTAAATTAAACGAATGGCAAGCCATTTGCCTTGTTTCAAAGAAAATATGACAATCAAAATGAGTTGAAAAGGGCAGAACATCTAACTCCAGCTTACAAACTGCATAAAAGCACGAGGGTTGATTGTTCATCGTTTACAAAAAACCAGATTGAAAAGGGCAACAACATCTAACTCCAGACTGCTTTTCTAAATATAAATAAATGGATCGGTCAGTCCATAGAATGAACATCCCGGATCGTAAAATTTATCGGATTATGACCACAATATGTTGTAAATAGAAGCCCCACACGCTCGTAAGCTCTTTGCCCACCGAAACTCCTTTTTTGCTCTTCGAGATACCCATCCGCAAAACCATGCTGCCGATAAACTTAAGCCCGATGGACAATAGTAACCTCGTGATTCAGAGGAAAATGTGACAAATCTTGTGTTTAACGGTTATTACATATCGTTTAGTTATTGTCTTCAATCGAATCTCATGAGAAGTGAGAAAATCCCATGCTTACGAATCCACCGATTGGTTATAACTTTCTTCCCCTCCCCGCTGCCTAAATAGACATGAAAATTGAAAAATGCTTAAGGTCTAAAAGAAGAGGTCGAAAGAGCAACAAATGAACGGTTAATTCTAGTACACTATATGCGGGCTTCCAATGTGCGTGAAATTATCACCTTTATATACAACTTCTCCGCATATGGAAAGCATTGCAAAGAAGCCAATAATCTTGTTCAGATCAAAACTATTCATTTGATATATAAGATCTTGATGAATCCAGCACCATTGATAGGCCATCCATGGAGAAACTCTTCATTGAGCATAGAACATAATATTAGTACAAAATGTGTACTCCAAGATGATATATAAATTATATGCAGAAATTTAAAATGCATATGGTTACAAGTGTAGATGATAATATAAAGTACCAAGAACTGTGGAGCCAAACACCATATTGAAATGAGCACGTAGATCATGTATTACACCCAAGGTCTCCAGCTTAGGCAGAGAGGACGGTTATTTGCAACGGTGAATAACTAGAATCAAGGATCAACCTTGAAGTGAAGGGGCATCTTGATGATGAGTTGCCTTCCGTCAAAAGAAATTCCAATTTACAAGGTTAGGCGACTTTTATTTGGAGACAACCGATTCTAACTGTGGAAAAAGCACCAAGCACTCCAAATACAGGCAATCAGAGTGGATGATGTGTGCAATGAGGCCTCCGATATACGAACCCGCACAAGTGAAAGTTTCGAAATGGGAGTCGAAGGTTTAGTACCAGATTGTCTGGAAGGTAGCAGAGCAAAGGTGGCGTGTGGAGAGAGGAGGAAACCGCGAGATGGACATCGTGCCGAGGGCACAAGTTCATGGCTCAGAGTGTGGTATGTGATTTAGGGAATAGTAGAACTCAAGCACCAGTAGTTCTGTGAATTGGGGGATTTCAGCTGCATCCACCGTGCAGGCATATGCGTTTGCTTGTCGTAGCATGACGGGATGCAGAGCTTTGAACGGAGCCCTCGTGGGAGGAGATGATGGCCTGGGATTTCAAAATAAGAAGAGATAGTCGACGACAATGAGATTATAGGCACGGCCATAGAGGGCGCCACCGAATTGAGAGGACTGCAAAAGCAGCAACTGGTGGGAGAAGTAGATGATCTCCCAAGGACGGCGTCCGGAGATCGCTGATGCGTCCACCCGAGATTCTACGGGTTCCTCGATCCGTGGGGCTGGCTCGCCTCATGCTGCCTAAAGGGTGATCAGGATCACAAAGGCCGCCAAGGAGCCTCATCTTCTTGGGCTGGGGTCACCACCCATTTTCTCGAGGGCGCACACAAGGCCACGGATTTGAGCAGAGTAACTAATGACGAGCCTAGTTAGAAAAGAAGCGAAGAAGAAGGAGCTGGGGTTTTCTCAGAGAGTGGGGAAGAAGGAGTCGGGCTTCTCAGAGGGAGGAGGTGAGGAATTTGGGGGCACGAGGGAGCGAGCTGACGGGAGGTGGGTGGGAGCGAGGAGGAAGAAGAGCACCTGTGTTTTTTTGTGGGGAGGGGGGGGGCGGTGCTGGTGTGGGTAGCCTTTTGAATTGATTTTACTATTTACTAGTGTGGATTGGCTGTTTTGTCTTAGGCCAGAGAAAAGCCATTAGCACTAGTAAGTGGAGACACTCACCGTCGCTCCTCCTAGGTCATTGAACGCTCTCCTCTACTAAATGTCGTTATACTTTTGTTCACCGGCTACGCGGCCATGCAACAAGGTGGCCCAAATGCCATCCACCAAATTAGCGGCAAGACAAAAGGAGAGTCACCTCGTCGAAGCGCCAGCAGAATGAGTCAGATCACAAAACCCCACCTCCCCGCAGTCTAAGTTTGAAGGAAAAGCAACCATCATTTCACCTCGCTGAACCCCTTCTCCTCACCATCTTCAAGAAAGGCAACACTCAGATCCGCCATCGTTTTCTCTCTCCCAACGAAGGGAAGGTAAGCGGATCTCGCGGATGTTGGTATATTTTCGCTTTGAGAAAAAAGAACTTTTGCAAAGCAGAACCAATCCTCACTCTTTTTGTTTCATTGTCATTGCATTGTGTTTTCCTTTCAGTGGTCTCCTAGTATTCGCTGGCCCATGATGGACCAAGGAGAACCAGTGCGATCTGCCGATATTGAGCAGCGGGAGGCTGATCCCCACGAGACGTAGAGCTCCAAGAAGATGGAGGCAACCACCGAGCCGACCCTTGATACGCCACGGCCACTGAGATGGTCAATTTCTGCTTGAGGTTACAGCCTCATGGCACCGCAGAGCAGCTTCCTTCGAGGATGTGTCCCCCTCACGAGCCAAGGTGATTTCTCTTGCCGATCTCGATTGTGGTTTTTCATCTAAGTATGTGGTGATTTTTTTTAAAAGGAAGTATGTGTGATTAATAATGCAAAATTTTATTAGCTTATGCCATGCTATACATAGTGGTTTAAATAACTTGTGGTTCTTATAACCGAAAAGTAATTCAGAATTTGTTTCGCTTCAACGAGCCCCGATGCATAAGGATTGTGTGGTTGTGCATGTCACTCGCTATGAGGCGGACGACCTGAATATACGACCGGGAAACATAGTTCTTAGGATGTTGGATCCTGAAGCCATTCGCGTTAAACCAATGAAGAGTTGTATTCCACTCACCGTTGTCAGCGTGTTGTCCAGGTGTATCAAGCAAGAAGTTCAAAGCTACTCCTTCTTGTGAGTCATATCGTTTTGTCGTTTATGCAGGAAGATGATGTGGCATGCCTCCACAAACAAGTTTATCGCTGGCAAGGCCACAAGGTTGTCTTCATGAAGGTTCATGGATTGAGCTGTCGCAGACGCCCTCGATGATGTTCATGGCAAGGTCCATCTTGTGTCCAGCCCAAATTAGATCGGGAGGAAATAGTTGCCCCACTAGTGTTTAATAGTAGTTTGGATTGTGTCTAATTATCCAACCTTGCTCGTTATCGACCCTCCGGGCTAGTGCTGCTTGAACTGCCTA
The DNA here is from genome assembly GCA_021605205.1 of Aegilops longissima. Lineage (NCBI taxonomy): Eukaryota > Viridiplantae > Streptophyta > Magnoliopsida > Poales > Poaceae > Aegilops > Aegilops longissima. The sequence goes on along the minus strand of CM038678.1, from coordinate 180,300,724 downwards.
TGGGAATCGCTGCTACTTTTGTGTGCCCGTGAATCATGTGAGAACCATCGTAATTGTTGCCAAACAGATGCGCGCCCTCACTAGTTTTTTCATGAATATGGCATGGTAAGACATAAGTTGTCACTGGTTTATCATAAGAAGCAGGTGTTTTGATGAAATAGAGCACTCTTGAGAACCGTATACCGACGATACATAAGTACTTGTAAACACTGCTGGGCTATTCCCACTTGTAAGCCAGCAAACATGGCACATTAGCTCAGCTCGCTTCAACACTAGGCTATCGACCAACTAACAATCAACAATCTGTCACATATAAGCAACTACTATGTATCTTGTTACAAAGGTTCATGCAGCTTAATTGAGGCCATGTAATAAATTCCAAACGCTCACACGCTACTCCAGAGCTCATGTGGAACACTCAATTAAACTCGCTTTCATAAAAATCTTGAAAAGCATAAGTTAAGCAATTTTATACATCTCAATGATTCATAGAATATAAAAACATATACTAGTTCACAGCAAAAGACAAAGTTGTGAGAAGGTTTACAAATCAGGAAAACAAGCAAGGCTTCATCGAGCAAAAAGATTTCCTGCAGCTTAAATTTCCCGAGTTCACTCGTTTTTCTTGTTGCCACCATTCGGTTAGGTTCTTCTATTCCAGAATCACCAGCTATAATTGTGGTCTCAAATGAATGAACTGAACCATGCAAAGGTATTAACCAACTGAAATGCTTGTGCATTCCACAAAATTTAAGCACCGCTATTTGCAGAAATAAGCGCACCACAATGCCTCTTTGTCCGCCGCACTGTCTAAAAACCGCTGCAGCACTGCGCTACCTAGTCCTCATCCATGGATGAACTGGTAGAAAGTGCATTCTGGACTAGGATGCAATTAGCTGTCATTCCTCGCACCGCAATCCGAAGTAAATGTACTAATCAGCTTTTTTAGATTATGCTATTGGTCATTCTACCTTAGTTACTACCAATGTAGGGATACCTTGAAGATGGGAGGTTAGACGACAGAATGAGGGATAGCCATCTCATTTTGGCGCAATGTACTAAACTGAGGTGTGTGCTTTTGATTACAGATAGAAACGACACGGAGACGTACATCCCAACGATATGGAGATGATATCCTGCTTATGCAATGCGTAAATACGGTTATTTAAACAAAGGACATATTACTACTTTCCCCGCTTCTCTTAGAACCAAGTTTCAGATTTTCCTCACCTCCCTTCCCCTGCTTGAACTAACGCATTGAGTTCACAGATGAACTAGCTTACTTCTAATAATAGTAGAAGTCTAGGTGGCTTTGTAACAGCGACTAAAGTAGAAAAGGATCCACACGAGGGGGGAAGAGTCAGCCAGTAGAGAGCAAGGCAGGTTTCAAGGAATATATACCGAGGGTCGCCGGCATGTGGCAAAGACGGCTGGAGGCCGATCTTGGCCACAATACCATAGGAGGAAGAAGGGGTCGGAGGTCTCCCCGAGCTTGGTTTCTCGGAGAACGCACGGCCACGATCGAGACGCTGGCAGCTTGAGTCTCTCCTCGCCGCCGACGATTTATAGCGTGAACGATGCACCCACACCCCCGCCTTGGCCGAGGTTGTCCGCCGATTTGTGACCAGCCGGAGAGAGAGAGAGAGGTGGCCACCTATGTCTTGCTTAGATCCGAGAGCAGAGAGCAACGAGGAACCCTAGTAAAGCAAGCGCTAAGGCTCGCTTTTATATATAGTGGAGTGATTTTGTTGTACCCCTTCAAAAAAATGCGCCCACGTACACCATGGAGTGGTGAGAGAACTAGGCATGCGGCACCGCTTCTCTTCGTGAGAGTACAATATATACTATGCCCAAAGAACGCTCTCACGCAAGAGTAATAGTATAAGTGTATGACGGTGAGCTAAAATAAATGCGCTACTGCCTTTTGTTTTTAGAAGTTCGAGGGTAGGTGAAGAGCACATATGTGCGGACGCCCACCTCAGCAGAGGATGGTGCGACGCGCGAGTCTCGCAAGAGGACTCGGAGAGTCGGACTCTGAGGGTGCGCAGTGAGAGAGAGGGGCACGATCAATGCAATGCATGTGTCCGTAAATCATTATCCGACAAACGTTCGCCACAAGCCTTTTTCCTCGATTTCGCCAGAAGAACCTTAGATCGGCATCCCACGTGCTCGGTTTTGCCATGTCATTTAATGTAACAACCACTCCTCCCACACACAAATCTTCCACGTGAGTGTTAGCAACTGCCGATGCTCCTCCGCTCCGAAATGCAGGCATATAGCTTTATTGAAAATTAGAACCTCGCAAACTTTTACCGAAGTTTTCGTACCAAATTGCACATGTAGAATACCAGATATATCATTTCATTCATCTTCGATAGGTAACTATAAAGATGGGTGAGGAGTCTACAAAGAAAGACCATCATATCACCCGCAGCAATTTCAACCATCCTTAGTGTCGAGGAATATCATAGGAACTCTATATGATATGATTTTATAGGATTTTTTCCTTTAGAGCCAATTGGTTCATAGGAATAGATTCATATACTCTACATTTCAAAGGAAATAAACATGATATCATTTCTATAGCTTTAGAGCCACTTGGTTCATATGAATGGATTCCTATACTCCCTTAATTTCAAAGGAAAATAAACATTAGCGTATATTCAATAGAAAAGTTCCTATGATATGAACCAAATTACATCTCTTTACTAATCCTCCTCATAGGAATTGAGATACATGTCATCTCTAGATTCAATAGAAAAGTTCCTATGATGTGAACCAAATGACATCTCTTTTCCAATCCCTACTCATAGGAATTGAGATGCTCCATGTCATCTCTTTCCCTACAACTTCCACGATGCATCTTCTATTCCTAAATAGATAGTACAACCCACTAGTAGCTTTTTTTCCAAAACATGCAACTATGGCACAAGAACTATATAGTGTGCCAATAACTTTGAAAGATGGTCGCTGGATGAAGCTAACCCGACAAAGGCAGTAGATGGGCAACCAGCACCATCGGCCGTTGATATCATCAACATTCCACCAGATCTGCCACATGTACAATTTAGAAGACTCCATGGTTGAACTTAAGCATAATGCACAAACCTCAAAACACAAGCACTTCTCCTTTGTTCTAGAATCTTCTGTATAATTGATTATTTTTTCTAAATGAATTGCCATTATTTGTTTTTTACTTTATGATTTACAATGCACAACCCCATGAATCTTAACATTTTTATAAAACTAATTGATTTTGAATGAGATGAACTATAAGAACTAAACTAACATCTACATCATGCATATATGACTCAAAGCTTTACATGCTATAGTGTGTATTTATTCATAATTTGGTTTCAAATCTCATGCTCAATACATGTGTACCTTACTAGTTTTGAGTAGAGTTACCACGCCCCTGTATATCAAAATGCAGGCCCATGCATCATTGCCTTCTACGAACCCACGCCCACAATTTTTGTACGCTATATCTCCACCGTCCCCGAACCCAAAATGCTGCCTCGCCTCAGAAACCAAGCGGCCCACACATATTTAAGGCATCGACCGAACCCGCTTATTACGACGCGGGTTCCCGCACGCCGTAGTACTCCTACAAACCCTACCACCGCACTCATCATCGTTTTCTTCAAGAGGACGAGGGAGAAGCCATTTGTAGTGGAGGCGCTTCAAAAAAGGATCTGTAGTGGAGACCCCACCCTAGGGTGCCCTAGGTAGCTGCCGCACGCATCATTGTTTTCTCTTTATGCTCTTGCGCGCTAGAGTGAAATGATGGTTGCTTCGTCTGGCCCATCTTAATGCGGGAAGGTGGGTTTTTGTGATTTGACCCTCATCGCCATTTTCTACTATCGCGCTATTAATCGGGTGCCTCCAATTCCAACCGCTGTTCAATCTGTAATTTGGTGCATCGCACGGGAACAAGACGGATGAGCCACATGTCCGCCAAAGGGGTCCGTTATGTGTCGCCATTTCAAGCGATCGACCGCTTGAGTTACGCCAACACGATGAGCAGCCTACCACTTGGTTTTGCTCCTTGGTGAATCCCGACTATATTGATCAAAAAGATACGTGCTGAACTACCCTCCGTCTCGGTTTTTATTTGTAAATTCTGTTTATAGGGCCCCACGTAGTTCTAGGTCATCCATTTGACTAACTAAATATGAGTTACTATGTCACAAAAGTATATCATTGGATTCTTATTGTTGATATGTAGAAACAAGAAACGAGGTAAGTTAATGCACCGCTACTTAGTATTGTAGGGGATTTGGTTTTCGTAAGATGACGTATGCTTGGTTGCAAGGGTGGTCATGAATGGGTTGGGATCGCTCGTAAATAGACATGTTTGGTTATAAAGCACATGAATGGTTCGAAATAAAAAGAGAATATGCCTTGAAGATGCTGAACCATTCCACCCAACCAAATCGAATCAAATGGCCACCCTTTGCATGCATGACTATGTGAGCATGACCGTGGTCCCGCCTTAAATAATTAGCTCATCTCTTATATTCAGCCAAACACATGAATTAAATGGTTCAATCTCAAAAATTTGAATGGTCCCAATCCATTCATACGATACCTTCAACCAAACGCATCCGACGGAGGGAGAAGTTGTATTTAAAAGTCGAGGGGCGGGGCTTTTTCCCGCGCGGGTATGGGGTTCATTTCTAGTCGGTCTGACAGAGACGCGAGAAGACGAGGGAGTAGGCTGCTGCAAACGAGGGCTGTGGATTTGACAAATGAGGTACCGATAGGTGGGCCCCTGATTTGACTTGCCATTATCATTTTAATCAAGGCCACGATCGACGCGTGAGTCTCCCGATTCCACCACCTCCATAGGTGCCTCTCCCAATGCTCCACCATGTAGTAGTAGGTCTGCTTTGCATGAGAGCCCACTTCTCCACTTTTTCCTTGCCTCTTTCCTCCACATATGCAAAATGCCATGTAAAGCGCACTATTGTACTTACTTGTCTTGTAGCTAAGCTTGCCACATAGGCATAAAGTCGATGTGGCAAGTTAATCAAGAAGAGAGAGACTAGTTTGGTGACCCAAGGAAGAAACGGTGCTAAGGCTGTACCTAGGTGAAGAGACATTTTGAGTCTATAGCTAATTAAATGAAGCAAACTTAGCAACACCATTTCATTGGAAGAGGTCACCTGGCAAATGCAATAATACTAGTATTTCTGTCCTATTATATAAGAACGCTTTTGACACTACACTAGCTAGTGTAAAACGTTCTTATATTATGGGACGGAGGGAGTACCAAGAAAGAGATAGAGAGGAGTAAAAAATACATTATAGCCAACCTTATAGCCAACCTTGTTGTAGTATGAGTGACTAAGGATGACTATGTATGACATGCCAACATCGATAGCCTAACGACCGCAGTTAAATCTCCAAGGGCGCTGATCACGCCGAAATACGACGGTCGTGGTAGGCGCTGACATGATACGGCTGTCAGCAGCCCTTGATCTGAGATCAAACGTCGATGCTAAGTTGCTGAAAATTTTAAGAATAACCTCCAGTGATAGGATATTCACCCATAGGTCTAGAATCATGCAAACTGCTCGATTCAGATCCAAGGGCTCTCAAGCCCGTAGATTATGGGAGAATGGAAAGCCACTACCCTGCTGCTCGCATGCCGGGCAGCTTCTTCACTTTTCCCCGCACGCCCTTAATACTACACGGCGGTTCGCCTCCTAGTCGTGCCGCCCATTCACATTACGGCAGTTCACTAATCCTAACCCTCCTCCCAAATCCATGGTGTCTCAAATCTCCCCGATCAATGGTGAGTACAAGGTTAGAACCATCACCGGCGATGAGTTCGACGTCATCTACACCCTGCATGACGGTGAAAGGATGCCTTTCGCCTGCACGCATGTTCAAAACTCACATGATGAGTGGGTCGCGCTAGATGTTGAGTACACCACAATGTGGGACAAGAGAAGGATCTAAAGGACTAGAGAGGAAGAAGCCCGCCGTGATCAGTGTTTATGCGACATAACGCTTGCTTGGTCTACCACATATGCCATGCCGACGTTGAGTGCCAGATTTTAAGAACTTCCTCGAGGACAAACAGTCAAATTCATATCAGAGACTTTAAGAACGATAAAGAAGTCCTGCCGGATAGGCCTCGCTTGTAGGCAACCCTTCGACTCCGTAAGAATCGGCCGGTGCCCTCTCGTCAGCCCTCACGCTGACTCCGGCAGGAGCCATGGTTCATCCTTCGCACCGCAAACCGGAGAAACCTCATTATCGCTTCATCACATGCATGGCAGCGGAATGTACTAGATATAGACCACATCCACTTACCTGCAATGGATGGCTACTTTGTTTCAATATCTACAAGGGTTGGATGAAGAGCAACAACCAAGTGGCGGTTCAAGCAAAGAAGTATCGCCAAGAGGAAGAGGGACAAGGACTAAGTCGAGGACGGGACGAGGACTCCAGTAAGGTGGCAATGTCATTGCTCATGGCGGTTCTAAACTTCTAATGCAAAGGTTCACCGGATTAGTTGCATAGTTTAATTTCGTGTGCTTAGTTTAATTTGAGGTGTGTTGTGGAGCCCCAAAGAGAACTATGTTATGTTTCTTCTGTTATTTTAACTCTTCAAGATGTACATACTAGTACTAGTATTTCTTTAATAGAATTTAGCACCCCAATTAAGCATGCATCAGCTTTTTTTAATAGTACTATGCATATTTACATTTGTTTTTCTCTATATGTACCACTTTTTTAAAATTTCAATTTTTGCTCCATGGTAATCCATCGATAGTGGAGTACCATGCATAAAGGTATACATTTTTAAAAGGCTAGCGCATCGCTCATCACACACATATATATATATATAGCCGCTAAATTTCAACCTAGAACGACGCATGCTGTAGTAAACCGATCCGGAGGAAGTATAGTAAAAATGAGGTGATTTTACCCATGATCGGCGTGGGGAGCGGCCTCGTCATGCGTCCCACGTGTCATGATGTACCAAGGCGCGCGTGGTCCTCTTGAGGTAGAAGCAATACTAGTACGTGGTTTGAGATGTCGAACCAAGTGTGAAATAATGGTTGCTTCGTCTGCTCGTGGGAAGGTGCGGCATTGTGATTTGACGCCTCATTGCTCATTACTAACACTGGCCGTGACGAGGGTGCGCCCCTGCTGTTCTAAGAACGTTATTTGGTGCTTGACACGCCGAATTGCTATATGTCCCACATGTCGGTGACAGAAGTACAGAATGAAAGGGAGCCGATGGAGGAGTATACTACAGAATTCATGAAAGGGAGCCAATTAGTTTTGGAAAAATCTGTTTTTACGGAAAGTACGCCCACTAGGGTTTATAGGGCTCATCTAAAAACATCGCTTTTCCGCTTGATAAGTCTCAATTCTAGTACTATACTAGTAGTAGTACCATTACATGTTGGATTTCGAGGTGCTGTTAGATCACCACGCAAGCAGTGTCAAGAGGAAACTAACCAATGCATGTACAAGTTCATGGAAATTTAGTGGTCATTCATGCATTCGCTCTAATTAATGCCTCGTAAACATAACTTCTTGAGAAAACGAGTACTGTGCAAACTACTAAATTAATTCACCACCACCGCTCACCTTGGTTGGAGAGATTTTGAAATTGAGCCATAAACTGAAAGGAGGGAGTAGTAACTTTGTCTCGATTACTATTTGTGGCCTTGTATAGATGCAAAATGTATTTTTTTATAGTGGCCTTTATAAGTAAATAGAGGGAGTACTAACCAAAGTACGTAGTAGGGACGAGGAGTAAACGGAGGGTGTAGTAAAATTTTCCTCATGCATGAGCCACTGCTGCATGGAGGGAGCGGGCGAAGGCGACAAGAGTACTCCAGCTTCACCTCATCCTGCGAGCCACCGCACCTGCATGGAGATGGCGACAAGCAAGCTCCTGCTCAGTTGACGGGACACATCAAAAGTACTCCAGTATAGAGCCTTGCTCTAAGGTAGGCCCCACATGGTTTGCCTTTTTTTAATTTAACATAACGTGTCAAGTCGCAATTTGTTTGTTCACCCTGGTAGACGATCCTCCTCCACCAAGTGGACAACCAAGACACGTACAAATTACCACGCGGCTGCCTTTTTCAGACAAATGAGCTCCACAGTACCTCGCTGGTGTGGTTGGGAAAGAGACGGGAGCGCGGCGCCGTGCGGCACCTCTTCTCTTCAGGCACGCCCCACCCACGCAGTGTGTGTGAGAGAGATACAAACCTAGACATAATGCGCAGCCCATCCCCATGCCTCCGCCCATCCGACCACCGCCACCACCACGGCACCACGCCCACCTCCTCACCTTATCTCTCATATTTCTCCCTCCATTTTTATATACAAGGGCCACTATCAAAATTACAATTTGCAGATATACAAGGCCACTAACACTAATCGATGCAATATTAATGGTGTTTGCCTCGTGGTACTAGCAAAGGAGGACATTAATTATCCCTTGCATGCATGCGGAGTTTGTAAAAATGCATCTTGATGTTCCGCAATGCACGGGCATCTTGCTAGTCCATGAAAACAACACATGGCAAAATTCCACGGCTAACGAGGGATTTGAATCTGTTGGGAGGGGCTGTTTGATCTTGCCCGTAGCCAAAATATTACGTTCTTGTCCACCGTTTTGCCACCGATGAACGAGGAACGGCTCGGGTGCTCTGCGTGTCATGCATCCTCCAGCGACGTTGGAGACGAGTTTCGACGCAGTTGTTTTTGTCCCATTAACGCTCCGAGCCGCTTCGCAGACCGACCAAGCGACCAAATTACGCCATCCAACCGTAGCCGCATTAACATTATGACAGCAACTCAACCAACCGGACGAAATTCACGCAAAACACGACAAACCGATACTCATTCACGCAACCACCGAGTATTTCATATAAACAACGACGGAAATCATATAAAATACCGGATTTTCACACAAACATGACGGATTTCATTACATCTAAATGAACTACGGTGCTAGTTCTCGACAAGACAGTATATAATACATGGCCTAAATGGTCGCTCGCCGACGATTTGTGTTCTCATGTCCGCAAAGACGATCACCGGACTTCGGAGCCCCGGAGGTATATGCTTAGCGCAAGATGGTGGGTCCGAGCCGCCGGCGGTAACGTTGCGAATACCGAGGCCCTTTCGTGGGTCCCCCGCGTCGTGGACTAATCATTATTTTGGCGCTGAATAAGGAGGCATTTCTTGCGGCGGTCGTGGACCCAGTCACGGCTCTCCACGCACAGTCCACTTCAGATGCATGTCGGTCGCTTGACCACGCTGACCAGGCCGCGCCGAGAGCACCGTGGCGGTGGACGACGCAAGGCCTAGGAAGGAATGACACGGAGGCGGGGAAGACTCAGCAGCTTGTTTCCCACGCGGAGGGGAGTACGACCGAACGAGGGTTTACCGGTTCGCCTGCCGTCACGGGAGAATAACAGTGGGTGAGTAGAGATGGCTAGGCAAACATGGGAGTACGGTGGGGCGGTGAGGTCGCGCAAACACACCGGCCGCGGGAGAGGAGCAGTGCCTCGCCGGGCGCTTGTTTGAGCGGCCGGAGGGTGAAGAGCAGAGATTGAAGAAACGACGCTGGATGGACATCCAACCGCCACCGCTAAAGGCCAACCTTTTTTAGGAAAGCCTCAAATCTGGAAAAACAGCATACAACCCATCTCGCCATTATTTCTAATAATTTACAGCCCATTTGCTAATTCTTAAGGTTTTTTTGAGCCCATATTCTTTTGTTAGCATTACAACCCATATTAGGCCACGTTAAAAATTATACTAAATTTTGCATATTTCAAAAAGGTCCGAACTGTTTTAATCCCAAATTTCGACTCACATTCAAACTGATTTTAAAAATAAATGTTTATCAATATAAAATCCAACAAATTCTCCACGCATAAAAATTAATTTAATTTAAAATCTTGAAATGAAAAAATATTTGAAACTAATTGCCGGGTTTGATGTGTTTTAAAATGTACCCATTTCTCATTGATGGGCCATTTTTCGCCCAAATTAATGAAAAGCTCTCCTCGCCTTGAAAGATTTGCAGCACAACAGCCCGACAAAGCGATTTAATTGGCAAATCACAAAAATTGGCCGGCTATGGACCCACTGTTAGCCTCTCCACGCATAAGCATTCTTCCGATGGAAGTCGCTCTGACCACGCTTACCACGCCGCTACGGAGAGCACCACGGCGTGGACGCATGACAAGGCCTAGGAAGGGACGACGCGGAGCTGGGAAGACGCGGCAGTGGAAGCCCCCGAGGAGAGGAGTACGAGGGTTCACCGGTTCTGCAGGTGAGGCTGCTGCCGGCAGTGGCCTGGCCAGCAGGGAATAGTAGGGGGTGAGGCCTCAGGCAGACACAGCCGCCACGGAGGTGGAGCATGCAAAGACGCTGCTGCTTGGGCGGCCGGAGCAAGAAGACCAGAGGTTGAAGAAGCACTACGGCCGGATGGACATCGTGACGGTCAATGGAGCTAGAATCGCTCATATTGACTAAGTTGACAAAGCCCTTCGCCCCGCTAACTTAGTAGGCCCATTAAGACAGCCTCCCACCAAGGTGGGTCCCATCTAGCCGGGAGTATTCATTTTTGTGCGTATAAGGAGGCACTGATGGGTCCGAGCCGACAATGGGGAACGTTTTTCATGAATACGGTGGTCTCGTCCGTGGGTCCCAAAGAAGTGGGAAACGATTTATTTCAGAAATACTGTGGCCCGTCCGTGGTCCTCGCTGTGTGGAGGAATAATTATTTTCCACGTAATAAGGAGGCACTTCTCGCGCAGAAGTGACCCACTGTCACTCTCCATGTACAAGATTTCTTCCGACAGTCGGCCGTTGACCACATTGACCACGCCAGGCCAAGAGCACCACGGCGTGGACGACGCAGGCCTAGGAAGGGGACGACGCTGACGCCCACGGAGGCGGAGCAGCGGTAGCACGCCGGCCACGAGAGGCAGGAGCAAAGCACACCGCGCTGTTTTGGGCGGCCGAGCAAGAATACCGAGGTTGAAGAAGCCGATGGCTGTTGATGGACATCATACGGTCATCGGAGATTGGATTGACAAAGCCTCCGCCCCTCGCACAACTTAGTAGGCCCACAAGTCAGCCCAACAATATGGGGTCCCAGCTAGCAGGGGGGTATTCATTTTTTTACGCATAAGGAGGCACTTTTGCGGCGAAGATATAGCTGGTGGGTCCGACTCGTCACCGGGGAAACGTTTTTTCAAATACAGAGGCCCTTCCTGTGGGTCCTAGCTGTGTGGAGGAATCATTATTTTGTGCGTAATAAGGAGGCATTTCTTGCGCGCGGCTGCAGGACCCAACCGGCAGCCTCTCCACGCATACCCACTTCCGATGGATGTCGCTCATTGAGCACATTGACCAGGTCGCACCGAGAGCACCTGTGGCGGTGGACGACGGCGAGGCCTAGGAAGGGAACGGACGGAGCTGGGAATACTCGCAGTTGTTTCCACCGGAGGAGTACGAGGGTTTATCGTCTTCGCCCGCCGGAGAATAACAACATGTGGGTGAGTAGAGGGACTAGGCTGATGGGAGTACGATGGGGCCGTGAGGCCTCAAGGCGACAAGATAGCCGTCATGGAGGAGGGAGCAGCAGTCCCGCCGGCGCTTGTTTGAGCGGCCGAGCATGAAGAGCAGATTGAAGAAGACGACAACCGCTGGATGGATATCCAACAGTCACTGCCTCGTAGTGTTGACTAAGTTGACAGGCGCTATGCAAAGGCCAACCTTTTTTATGAAAGCATACGCTACAACCCTGTAGGCGCACAAGTCAGCCTCAAACTGTGGAAAACAACATACAACCCATCTGCCATTATTTCTAATAATGTACAACCCATTTGCAATTCTAAGATTTTTTGAGCCCATCTTCTTTTGTTAGCATTACACCCCATATTGTGCCACGGTTAAAAAGTATACAAATTTTGCATATTTCAAAGGCGACAACTGCTTTTAATCCGTATATCGATTCACATTCAAACTATTTTGAAAAATAATTTATATAAATATAAAATCAAAATAATTGTCCACGACAAAAATCTATGGAATTTAAGATCTTGTAATGAAAAATGAAACTAATTCCTGTTTGATGTATTTTAAAATGTACAGCCATTTCGGGCAAACCGAATGAAATTCTCCTCGCCTTGAACATTTGCAACCAAAGGTGGCCGATAAAGCAAGTAGGCCTTGTTTGGGTATTTCTTAAAAAATAGAACTGGCTAGCCATTTTCAAAGAAAAAACACAAATGGGCTCATGATGTGGTAAACATAAATAAAACCTCGCTAGATCGGGCCACAACCCCGCTTGTTACCCTCGATCCATCGCTAAAACTAGTATAAATAACAACCGCTTGTTCCTCATTGTCTCAAAAAACTGCTTGTTCCTAAAAAACCGCTGACTTGCTAGGTCCCTGTATCACCGTCAGTGTAATTCTCTGCTTATTGACTATGTTGACGATGGCGTGAGCCCCAGATGTCCAACCATTAGGAGGAACCATATTTTTGGGCTTGTACTATAGAGGCACTTGCTTGCATCGCCATGACGTGTGGGTCCCTACCGTCATCCTCTCCACGCATAAATATTCCTTGTTCCTCTCGGTTGTTGACGACGCGACAACGCAGGGCAGCGCAACAAGCGAATCCAAGGTCAGCAATGGAGGACACGGCGAGGCTCCTTGACGGAACTAATGAGCCATGAAGATGCGCCGTCCGGGCCGCAGCGGAGGGGGGAGTACGAGGTTGACTGGTGGGGGTGGGGAAGTCACTTGGCTTCAGAATGCACAAGTGAGCTCAACCGGCATGAGTGATGTTATTTCCTTGGTTGTGATTTGTTACAATATTTCACTCTAAATTAAACGAATGGCAAGCCATTTGCCTTGTTTCAAAGAAAATATGACAATCAAAATGAGTTGAAAAGGGCAGAACATCTAACTCCAGCTTACAAACTGCATAAAAGCACGAGGGTTGATTGTTCATCGTTTACAAAAAACCAGATTGAAAAGGGCAACAACATCTAACTCCAGACTGCTTTTCTAAATATAAATAAATGGATCGGTCAGTCCATAGAATGAACATCCCGGATCGTAAAATTTATCGGATTATGACCACAATATGTTGTAAATAGAAGCCCCACACGCTCGTAAGCTCTTTGCCCACCGAAACTCCTTTTTTGCTCTTCGAGATACCCATCCGCAAAACCATGCTGCCGATAAACTTAAGCCCGATGGACAATAGTAACCTCGTGATTCAGAGGAAAATGTGACAAATCTTGTGTTTAACGGTTATTACATATCGTTTAGTTATTGTCTTCAATCGAATCTCATGAGAAGTGAGAAAATCCCATGCTTACGAATCCACCGATTGGTTATAACTTTCTTCCCCTCCCCGCTGCCTAAATAGACATGAAAATTGAAAAATGCTTAAGGTCTAAAAGAAGAGGTCGAAAGAGCAACAAATGAACGGTTAATTCTAGTACACTATATGCGGGCTTCCAATGTGCGTGAAATTATCACCTTTATATACAACTTCTCCGCATATGGAAAGCATTGCAAAGAAGCCAATAATCTTGTTCAGATCAAAACTATTCATTTGATATATAAGATCTTGATGAATCCAGCACCATTGATAGGCCATCCATGGAGAAACTCTTCATTGAGCATAGAACATAATATTAGTACAAAATGTGTACTCCAAGATGATATATAAATTATATGCAGAAATTTAAAATGCATATGGTTACAAGTGTAGATGATAATATAAAGTACCAAGAACTGTGGAGCCAAACACCATATTGAAATGAGCACGTAGATCATGTATTACACCCAAGGTCTCCAGCTTAGGCAGAGAGGACGGTTATTTGCAACGGTGAATAACTAGAATCAAGGATCAACCTTGAAGTGAAGGGGCATCTTGATGATGAGTTGCCTTCCGTCAAAAGAAATTCCAATTTACAAGGTTAGGCGACTTTTATTTGGAGACAACCGATTCTAACTGTGGAAAAAGCACCAAGCACTCCAAATACAGGCAATCAGAGTGGATGATGTGTGCAATGAGGCCTCCGATATACGAACCCGCACAAGTGAAAGTTTCGAAATGGGAGTCGAAGGTTTAGTACCAGATTGTCTGGAAGGTAGCAGAGCAAAGGTGGCGTGTGGAGAGAGGAGGAAACCGCGAGATGGACATCGTGCCGAGGGCACAAGTTCATGGCTCAGAGTGTGGTATGTGATTTAGGGAATAGTAGAACTCAAGCACCAGTAGTTCTGTGAATTGGGGGATTTCAGCTGCATCCACCGTGCAGGCATATGCGTTTGCTTGTCGTAGCATGACGGGATGCAGAGCTTTGAACGGAGCCCTCGTGGGAGGAGATGATGGCCTGGGATTTCAAAATAAGAAGAGATAGTCGACGACAATGAGATTATAGGCACGGCCATAGAGGGCGCCACCGAATTGAGAGGACTGCAAAAGCAGCAACTGGTGGGAGAAGTAGATGATCTCCCAAGGACGGCGTCCGGAGATCGCTGATGCGTCCACCCGAGATTCTACGGGTTCCTCGATCCGTGGGGCTGGCTCGCCTCATGCTGCCTAAAGGGTGATCAGGATCACAAAGGCCGCCAAGGAGCCTCATCTTCTTGGGCTGGGGTCACCACCCATTTTCTCGAGGGCGCACACAAGGCCACGGATTTGAGCAGAGTAACTAATGACGAGCCTAGTTAGAAAAGAAGCGAAGAAGAAGGAGCTGGGGTTTTCTCAGAGAGTGGGGAAGAAGGAGTCGGGCTTCTCAGAGGGAGGAGGTGAGGAATTTGGGGGCACGAGGGAGCGAGCTGACGGGAGGTGGGTGGGAGCGAGGAGGAAGAAGAGCACCTGTGTTTTTTTGTGGGGAGGGGGGGGGCGGTGCTGGTGTGGGTAGCCTTTTGAATTGATTTTACTATTTACTAGTGTGGATTGGCTGTTTTGTCTTAGGCCAGAGAAAAGCCATTAGCACTAGTAAGTGGAGACACTCACCGTCGCTCCTCCTAGGTCATTGAACGCTCTCCTCTACTAAATGTCGTTATACTTTTGTTCACCGGCTACGCGGCCATGCAACAAGGTGGCCCAAATGCCATCCACCAAATTAGCGGCAAGACAAAAGGAGAGTCACCTCGTCGAAGCGCCAGCAGAATGAGTCAGATCACAAAACCCCACCTCCCCGCAGTCTAAGTTTGAAGGAAAAGCAACGCTCTTACTTGGCGAGTGTGATATGTGGTTGCATGTTGCATATAATTGTCTACCTTGTAATGCTTCTAATTAGGGTAAATTGCATCTGCTTAGTTAACACATTATACTGTGAATATGACATGCCTTCCTTTTTGGTACATACTCGTCTTTCTATTAACCATGTTCTTACATCAAACTACTTTTCTTGTGTATCCCTCATCAATGCTCCTAATTTGTTAAATTGCATCTCCTTAGCTTACATTATACATGTGAATATGACACGCTTTCTGTTTTTGGTACATACTACATCTGCCTATCACACCATGTTCTTACATCAAACTCTTGTTCTTGTGTATCCTGCGTCTATAAACTTATGATGAGAGCAGTCAGCGGCGTGGGTTAATATGAGGCATATACTCTTATAAAGAATGCAATTTCATCCTCTCCACATGATTCTCAAGAAACAGCAAGCCTAAATGAAGATATTGAGCGTTGCTCTGTGCACGAAGACAGCACTTCCCTACACCACCATCACAGTGCTTGCTCCAACCATGATGTGATATGTGGTTGCATGTTGCATCTGATGTCTAGCTTGTAATGCTTCTAATTAGGGTAAATTGCATCTGCTTAGTTTACACACTATACCTGTGAATATGACATGCCTTCCTATTTTGGTACACACTACATCTATGTGTTAACCTTGTTCTTACATGAAACTACCTCTCTTACGTATCCTGCATCAATCACTTCGATGAGTCACCTTTATTCATTGCATATTGCATATTATTTCTAGCATGTTGCCATGTATTGCTTCTAATTTGGTCAAATACATTTGTTAGGGCACCCTTTTAATTTAGCAGAGTGATATTGGTTTCATCTTTCATATGGTTTCTAGCTTGCATCGATTCTAACAAGTTCAAGCACCTTGTGCTTAGTTTACACTTATACATCATACATGTCAATATGTCATGCCATCTGTTTTTCATACATATTCCATCCTCCTATCATGCGGCTGCCTTACATGAAAGTAGTGTTAAATCGGTATCATGCATCAATAAGTTCGAAGAGCAAATTTTATTCCTTTTTCTTGTGGGTTTGACTTGACAAGGCAAAATCAAGAAAGAGGAAGAAAAATAAGGAAAGGAAAGGCGATGATGGTGGTCCTCTCTGACAACGTAAGCAGACATCTGTCTGATTCTCCTTGTCTTGATAGTGCATTACATGGTCCAAGTCTCGGCTCCCCTACTCCACCATCCAAGGTGCTTGCTCTAACTTGGCAATGTGATATCTGGTTGCATGTTGCATATGGTGTCTAGCTCGTATTGCTCTAATTAGTGTAAACTGCATCAGCTTAGCTTACATGATACATGTGAATATGACACGCTTTCCTGTTTTTTGGTACATACTATATCTGTCTATCACACCATGTTCTTACATGAAACTACTCTTCTTGTGTATCTGCATAGGTCACTTATGATGGGACACCTTTAAGTTGGCAGTGTGATATTGGTTTTGCGTCTTGAATATGATTTCTAGCATGTATTGCTTCTAGTTTGATGAGGCATACCTATGGCCAGAGACAGTTTTAACTTGGCGGTGATATTATTGCACCTTCCATATGGTGTCTTGCGGTGTTTCTAATTTGTTGAAGTGCCTTACAGCAGTTACCACATCATAGGTGTGAATATGTCAAGCCGTCCATTTTTTCGTACATATTCCATCCTCGTATCATGACTTTGCCTTTCATCGGAGTAGTGTTAAATCGATTATCATGCATGAATGAGTTACGAAGAAGCGAATGATATTCCTTTTTCTTGTCGTTATGACCTCACAATGCAAAATCAATAAAAGCTGAAGGAAATTGGCAAGGCATTGGATGATGGTGGTCCTTAGAACAACTGAAAGCGAGAGGTTCTCTACTGATTCTACTCCGCCATCCTCCCAACAAGATTCGCCAAGACAACCTTGAGAGCTGAGGCAGTCAGCGTAGCTGTGTAGATGATGAGCACATCTCCCTACTCCACCATCACGGTGCTTGCTCTAACTTGCACTATTATATGTGGTTCCATGTTGCGTATGATGTCTAGCTTATGTGCATCTGCGTAACACAACTTATACTGCAGCGATCACTTACCCATAAGACACATTTAACTTGGGGCTGTGATGTAGGTTGCATCTTGCATTGTCTTCTAGCTTGTACTGCTTTTAATTTCTTGAAATGGCACCTGACGAGACACTTTTTACGATAGAGTGATATTGGTTGCATGTTCATATGGTGCCTAGCTTTCATTTCTTCTAATTTTGTTGAAATGCCTTCCGCTTCTGTTTTTCATACATATTCCATCCTCCTATCATACGTGTGAATATGAAGCATTTGTCTTTTTTTATATATTCCATCCTCCTGCGCTTGCCTTACATCAAAGTAGTGTTAAATCTATATCATGCATCAACCAGTTATGCGAGCTAATTTTATTCATCTTCTTGTGGTTTTGACTTCATAAGGCAATATCGGAAAATAGGAAGGAAAAAGAGTAAGTTAGGGGATGTTGGTGGTACTCCCACACCGGCCATAAGCAGAGACTCTCTAGATTTGCCACACTCACTTGCTAATGAAGTTGAAGTCCCAAGTCTACATGATGAGTTCATCTCCGCACTCCACCATCGCAGGTGCTTGCTCTAAGTTGTGATGTGATAATTGGTTTCATGTTGCATATGTTGTCTAGCTTTGTATTTCTTCTATTTTGATTAAATTGCACTGCTGAGTTTATCGTTATACATGTGCATATGACATGGCTTTACGTGTCTAGAATACTTTGCATCTATCTATCATACCATGTTCTTACATCAAAGTCTCTTCTTTGTTGTGTATCCGCATCGATAACTCATGATTGGGCGCTTTTAACATGGCAGTTTGATAGTGGTTGCATCTTGCATTGATTTCTCGTTGTCTTGCTTCTAATTTTTGAATTGCCACTTATGACAAGACACTTTTAACTTGGCGAGAGTAATATTGGTTGCATCTTTCATATGGTGTCTAGCTTGCATTACTTCTATTTTCTTGAAAATCATACCTTAGTTTGCACATAAATGGCTGTGAATATGTCATGCCGTCTGTTTTTCTTACATATTCCATCCTCATACGGTTGTCTTACATCAAAGTATTGCTTGTCTATATCATGCATCAATGAGTTACGAAGAGTGATTTTATTCTTTTGTGTTGTGGGTACAACTTGACATGGCAAAGTCAAAAAAGTAAAGAAAATAATATAGTAAAGTCTTTGTTACTCGTCGGGTGAAGCGGAAAAGGCTCTGCCGTCGAGATTCTGCTGGTACTTATAGTGCGATAGAAGGTCCAAGTCCACCGGCTAAATCTACAAACACAGTATCACTGCTCCACCAGCTGCAGCATCGCTTCAACTTTACGACATCTCAACGATTACTCGTTCGTTTGCTCGGGGCGGCGGTTCCCAAGCTGCCTTCACACCTAACACTACTTCCGAAGCTGCTGTTGACACAGCGGGACTTGGAATCAGATGAACCTCATGAGCATCAACACCAAGGCGGTTGTGGCCGAGTCAAGTTGCGATTGCATGCTCCTTTATATGTACTCACGGTTTGATGTACACTAACACTTTCCATATTCGTTGTTGAACTAGCACCACGGCTCAAGCGGAAACAGACATCAGGGATAATGCTTTGATTAACAAAATCTAAAGGAGGAAGAATGGAGATCCATTTTGAGGCAGGTTTAAAAAGGCCACGTGATGCTCTAAGTCAGCCAAGTTAGTATCGAGGCAGCCGTTGCGTTAGGTGTCATCGCGTATCCTCCCAACGTGGATCCGATGCAGGAATGAGAAAGACAATACCGATTTAACACCTTCCTTGACCATTTATCCGTAAGTAATGTTATTCATGCATAATTAGTAATATTGTCTTGCTCATCCCATACTTTCTAGCTTCCTCCTAATAAGACTCATTCTTTTTCAGAGATGAGGTTCAAGTTGGATCCGAAAGATGATGCAACTAAACAAGCATGCACTCATGTTTTTCGATCGCTTTCTGCTGACAGTGTCGGTACCACCTTAGAAAATCTCACTTTGAAGGCAAGGCTAACAATGAAATCGCCCAAACATCTCGATGGAATATATTCTGAGATGAAAGTGGACAGCCCTCGTTAAACAACTGATGCGATCCAAAGTATCGGGTAGGCTATATGTATTTGATCGGACCACATATTGAACTTGTATTTATGTATGTGCCTTACAAGTGTATCTTCTTCTAGGCTAACTGTTTGAAGAACAAAACCAACCGTTCTAAAGTGAAATTCCAGCAGACAACGAGGATCTCGTAGCTATATTGCACCTGCGAGGCTCTTGTAAATAGCTACTACTTCCTTCTTTTTGTGCCATATTATCGTATCTATATTGACTTGTTCCAAATCTGGAGGAAAGCCGTGCGGACCAAAAAGAACCTGAACGAATGCAGTGCAAATCTTCAAGGATTGCCACACCAGCAAGATGAAGGGCATGAGCACACCAGTTCAAGCCATTGTTGTAAGTCCTTACTCCTCTGCCTTGAACTGATTGGTGCTTGTGATGTGTTCATTTAACTACTTGGTTTTGCAGCCAATGTCGGTTACTCTGTTCACTTTTATACAAGTTGTCTTAACGTATCATTTCACCTTACATGGTTTAAAAGAGATGAAGGATATTCTTTTGGTCTTGATCGTAATCTAGTTGTTATGTTCACGTCTTTACACAATGATAAAATAGGTGTTTTGTTTTATATCTGTTTGCCCATGATATGAATGATGTCATACTATGTTCATCCTACTTTAAACCATGTCTCTTTATCCTTAGATGTCAATGAATGTGAGAAATAGACAATCTGATGGGCATGCTACATGGACATATGTTCGAAAGTGATTTTATTATGTAGTTGGCACTACAATACATGCTAATGTATTACAGTAGTTCACCAAAATAAGTTATGTATAAGCGTTTAACCTACTTTGTTTGTTTTTGTCTCATTAGTAACTTATTGGTACACTAATCTACAAGTTCAAACTTTGAGGAAGCTATGGAACAAATGATTGAACAGCCACAACCACACGAAGGTGGCGAGGCTACTACAGGCACAATGTCACCTCTTCTTTGCGGTCGTCGGTATCTCTCCACTAACGATTGCAAAAGCACCTTCTGCGTAATTACAGGGTTGGTTGTCAAGGTAACCTCGTCCAAATCGCCTCTTGAACAAAATCTTCACTGCTAGGCAGTGATATATCGTGCTCCGGACACAAGTCCAATCCCTAATGGGCGTTGTTTGGAAACAAGAATAGTGGTTGAGAAATGCCGTCAAGATATGAATGGTTTTGAAACGAGACTATCGGACATTAAACCGTTGTTGAAGAGCAATAAGCGGAAAAAGGTGGAGATCGTGCTGCTCCATCAGATTCTACAAGCACGAAACATTGCTTTCGGTCGAATGATCGTGCTTCTATACATCGATGGTGCTTTTATCTGGAAGGACTGTAAACTTTATGCCAACAGGCCTTTTGTTGTATGATTGGAATTTATTTTGTTGTGATACAACATTTATGATCTTGCCACAGGCTGCGATAATTATATACGCTATTTTTATATAGTGTAGGTTTATCTTAGTAATGTATTGGACGAAAGCTTAGTAGGAGCCCAACATGCCAACATTCGTGGGCCCATTCAATTGGGCTAAAAAGCGATTCTGGGCGAAATTGGCATGTAGCCCACTAAAATATCTGGGCTTAGATTAGCATAAGCTTTCAAATTTTTGGTAGGCTGTGCCCATAGTGGGCCTTTACGAGCCTAAACATAATTTGGCCCTCGGTAAAAATAGGCCGTTTACAGGTGTAAATATGTCGAGCCCATAAAAACATGGGCCTTTAATAGACCGAAAGTGAGATTGGGCCCTGATTGTGCCAAATAACCCTTTGGACTTAGCGGGCGAAATGGTGGCCCATTTACCATGCGGATATTTGTGGGCCGAAATTCGGACGGGCCATAAATCGCCGACCTAATACGGGCCTTTAACAGGCGGAACTTTGGTCGGGCTAGATTATCGTCATTTTATATGGGCGTTAATGGGCCCGATATGGCGTTAGGCCACATATGGCCCATAGTTTCGTCCGGCGTTAACGGGCGAAAATGACAACAGGCGAAAGTGGGCCAAATCTATAGTGGGCCTCTAACAGGCGAATAGCGGAACATGGCGAATATGACCCAAATCCTTCACGATGCGTTTATGGGCGAAAGTTTTGATGGCACGTAAATGGGCCCAAATAAACGGACCTTTAACGGGCGGAAATACCGGGCCATAATTGGCCCAATTACTTAGCGAATGATGCGGGCGAAGTGACCATGGGCGCATTGATGACAAGTTTAGACCAGGCCGTTGTGGGCCGATTTGAGAGAATGTTGGGCCTTTAGTATGGGTCGACCCATTATGGTCTGCGAGAATCTTGTGGGCCTTTAGTGGGCGGACCATTGTGGTCGCAAAATCTTGTGGGCCTTTAGTTGGGCGGCCCATTATGGTCCGCTAAATTTTGTGGGCCTTTAAATTGGGCCAGCCCATTATGGTCGCTAAATCTTATGGGCCTTCGGTTGGGCGGCCCATTTAAACTTTGTGGGCCACTTTGGGCGGTCCACGTGTCAACATATCATAGGCCCATCTCGACCGTTGGATGGTGACACATGTGTAGCGGGTGACACATGGATCCGTCGATAATGAGAATTTACGTGGAAAATCGGCATTGGTCGTGGCTGTTAGCAGGTTATCGGATCAAAATCCGACCCGATAAGCTTAACGGCGTTCGTTCGGTGGATGCCGTGTTGGTCACCCTTGATGAAAGCACTTACGTGGCGGGATTTATCGTCATGGAAGTGGACACTTCGTGATGATAATTTTGGTAATGTCATGGAACACTTCTCACGATAGCACAGTATGACTATCTTGATTACGTCATAAATTTGTCATGGATGTACATGCATGACAAAAAGCGCGACCTCTTGTGACAAACCGCGTATCATCACGGAAGTGTATTTTTTTGTAGTGCATGCTCAATTTAGACTCAAGAAGACATTGGCCGGCATGAAGCGACGATGCAGGAGAAGAGCGGAACCATAAGCCCGCAGGCGGCTGGACGCTCAATTCATCACATGACATATACATGGTGGATACACCAAAGAAAACAATTATGAGAGCGGAAGGATGCAGCGAAGAACAGCTCCATCGAGAAGCAAACAAAAGCGCGGCGTAGGCGCCATCCCAAATCCACCTCGGCAAAAACAGCGATAACAACGAAAGATAAAATAACACCCGGTCGACTCGAGGAGGAAAAAGGCGACCACATTGACCAATGGCGAGCGGGGATGAACACGCAAGCGGCGAGACATAATGCAGGTCCGATGTCCGAACACTGCGGCGCCGGATAAAACTCATCAACCTCCCTCAGGATGAAAACAGTCCGGACAAGGATGCACATCATCCGGAAAGGCGCTTGGAACAAGAAGCTCTGCGAAAGGACTATTGCCTAGCGAGAAGTGCGAAGAAGCGAAGCAAAGGAAGCTTAAGGCAGCGAGAATACACTCAACAATAGATGGAACAAAATGCTCAAACAATGAAGAAAAGTATGGTGGTAGTTACCATACAAAGAGCTATCAAAGCGCCAAGCTATTGCCAGTCGATGATGAGGCCTTAGAGCCCTACAGACCCGAAAAATAAAATGGCCAACGGTGGGATCAACCACCTTGTGGCGCGATAGAAGCGGCTAACAAGGCCGCACATAAGTCAACACATGATCTCACGTGAGGACTTGCGCCAAAAATCGATGACGGATCCATCTATGGATCTAGGAAGGCCTTCTGGCGCAAAATCAAAACGAATACTACAACCGTCCACGCCATGATACATCTAAATACTGAGGTCTTTGCACACCCTCTATGTTTCACCGATGAGGTCTTTGGACCACAATTTCGGAAGGATTCAAACCGGTGAACATAGAAGCGTCTGACGGGACCATAGACCACAGGGTGCGGATTGAGACTTTATCCTCCATATACATATGGCTCATGGAGGCGATCTCCATGCCATCATGTACTTGCCCTCAAGCTTAAAGGACCAGCTCAACTGGCTGAAAAGCCTCTCTGAAAACTCAATTGGAAGTTGGGAGGAGCTCGAGGATGCTTCCGGGCTAATTTTCAAGGGACCTATAGCCGGACCTCCGGATCTGAGCGACTTAAGTCATATAATTCAACAACGGAAGTCGGCTGATAGATTTGGAACAGGTTTCTCACGAAGAAGAACCAAATCGTCATTGCCCGGGCATGAAAGCCTTAGCAGCTTTCAAGCCTGACGTCAAGGGCAGAATGGCTCGCCGAGACACCTCGGCCAAGAAAAACCGAGAACAATGGCAGCCTGACAAGCCTCATGACCCGCTTTTCTTGGCGTGGCGAAGATAGCTAGTTAGCCCTTGATAGCACCAATGACCAAGCACATCCGAAGTCAGGGATGGCAGCGGAAAACCACTGGCCTTAATAAAACCAAGCGTCGAAATCGGAAGACAACCGGATAATCTGATGGCAGCGGATTCGAGGAGCTCTCGACCGGGACAATGGAAAAAGCCTTTCAAAGGCAGCGAGATGGACTGTCCAGCCTAAACAAGATTCTAGACAAACTATGTCCGATTCACGGCACCTGATAAACACAAATCACACCCACAAAGAATCTTTGGGTCTTCAAGTAGGCGGTAAGCTAAGCGCCCGAACACAAGGGAGGATACACCAAGTGAAGGCGAGGGCGAGCCTACTTGAGCCAAAGCAGGGGGGACGAAAAATTTCCCACCGAGAGGTTAAAGCGATAAACATGATCCACGTGATGAAGAGGAGAAGCAAACCACGCGCCCGAGACACCGCAGCGTGAAACCCGTCACCCTAAGTTAAACCCTGGTTGGCTTTGCCCGATCACTTTTGATCGCGAGGATCACCGACAAGCATCCGACCGCGCAGATTGGCTGCCTTGGTGTTAGACCCAATAATAAATGGATACCATCTCACGAGTCCTTATGGACGGCGGCGATGATCTAAATCGATATATCGGGACACGATCCGAAAATGAGGATATACAGACAAAATCAGCCCGGTAATACTACCTTCAAAGGGTAATACCAGGCCCATAGGCCCGTTACGGGCTCTCTATTACTAGAGGTTGTATTGGTTCTCCGACAACTTCCGAAGCAAAAGTTAACCTTGGCGTCGCTCCATTCGAAGTGGCTATCAAGCACTACTCGGAAGAGCGGCTTTCGCTTCGTTTTAATGCGTACGCATTCGCTTCCCACAAGCTTAAGATGCCGGTCACGTGGCATCATCACCATTAGCAACGTTGAGCGTTCCTTACAATCGGAAGAATGTCGGCGGCTTTAATAGCGAACACTAAAGACCCTCAACCAGAATAAAGGATCGGTCGTCAAGACCGCGGACACGCAACTAGAGCGAGTGCGACACATTACTAGCTATAACAGCTCGGATAAACCCGAGAATGGTTTGATGGTTATACCTCCATAGACGGCACCAGGGGCTTCCCGCGTGTAGTCAGGGCTAGTTCGGCTCAACTTGACTTATCTTGAATTTTAATGGTTTATTGCAAATAACCAATTTTTTGGCACGACAACTTTCACCTAAGTTCTTCTCTTTTACAGATGACAATCACGCCATACCCGTTCGGGATCGGCTGCGCGGAACACGGTAGCGAGAGGTGCAAGCGAGGACCCGCTCAAAGGTTTCTTTTTAGATTAAGACCCTGTGTAAACCTTTTTTACTGTCTCTTGTTGTCCACATCCTCCGGATACCTAGTATAACCAAGAAGGATGCTGACGTTATTGGCATTTTGCCACGTCAGAGCCTTGCACGTACCTGGACACTCGGGGTTCATTATCAAGGGCATCGCTCAGCCTGACATATGTTATAAGGACCGAATACCTTAGGGAGTGTTCGGCGTCGCGAGTTTGGCCTTATATGCATCAGCTCCGAATCATGTCTTTGGTCAAATGTTGGGTTTGCCCGGCTCCCGTGTTTTTCTACCTTACGTTCCGCTCTATCGGGTAAGGTGGCACGGGAGAACTCTGCGATTGTGCCTGGTTCGTCCGGACGAGCACCTCGATGAAAGCGGCTTGTTGTCATGATAAAGCGAGACTGGTCAACCACTCGATGACTTAGCAGAATCTTGATTCCTCCGCATTAACGAAGGCCGTTTCTCGGTCATGTGCGTCGCACCCGTATTCGGACGAGCGCGGAGGTACCAGGGGCTATATAGTAGTCCCACCGTCAAACTCCTATGGCTAAGTGAAAGTGTTAAAGCAATATAGTCCGATTGCCTCGTTAACGTGCTACCACCTCCTTAATGGACCAAGGCGTTGGATCAAGTGTGAATCGCGTTTTTGTGAACACCCGCATTATATGCGTGGGGGGCTGAAATCGACAATTGCAAACTTTCAGGTTATATACATATATCGAATAGCGGCCGCACATGAGGCATCATAATACTTCGAGCAAAAGTATAAACACAGCCTTTATAATTCAATAAAACATTGTTTTTACAATGGGAGTACATGTCACTAGAACATAATATTCTTGAAACCGAGCCTCTATTGAGCGAGCGCCTTCAAGGACTTCTTCAAAGTAGTGCTCGGCGGATACTAGCCCATGGCGGACTACGGGTTGCGATAGCGGTGGCCTCCATCTCGCCCGGTATGTCTTGACACGGGCAAGTGCCATCCGCGCACCCTCTATGCATGCCGACCTCTTCATAGCATCTATGTGCGACACAACACCAAGGAACCGTTGCACTAAACTAAAATAACTATTACGGCCTTGGCCCTTCGACCCTGAGATGATGCGACAACAGACCTCATGGCAAGCCGGACAACCTATGGAGCTCGGCCCACTCGGCCATTCGCTCATTCAACAGCGGGCGCCTTTGGACCATCAAGCTGTGACCGAGAATAGCTTTTCCGCCAGATCTTTTTGATCCTTGAAGTACTCGGCGCATCGGTAGCAGCGGCTGCAAATCGGCGTATCGTCTGCGAGAACTCCATAGTTGATCAAGAGGGCATGCCGGATCTCGAACCGTCCGCAACAAAAGGGCTTCCCGGCGCGATATCTCGGCAGCGCAGCTCCTCCTTCGCCGCTCTGATTTTAGGCGGGCTTGTGGCTGCTACCATGGCCTTCTCAGGTCCGTCGCCTCTGCTCCACTTTCTTTTTCAAGAAGCTGGTAGCAGTGGCGGCATCCTTCAACTCAACGGCCATCTGGCCATTTTTCCTTACTTTGGCAATGCGCAACCTGTTCGGCTCTCAGCTCTTGACGCCTTTAGGCGGCCGCATCATATTCTGGCTTGTTCCTTGGCTCGGGCAAGTTCCGCCCGAAGGGTCTCCACGGTGGCAGCTCCATCTATAGTCACACACATTAAATATACTAGCATCATGCTCCTCTTACTATGTGTTGATCACCGGAGAAATCACATACCATGTGCCTCGTCGAGCCGCTTGTTGACAAGCACGATGTCGGCATCTGCCACATCAAGTTGCCGCTTCAGCTCGGCAAACTCACCAGTCCGGCTAGCCACTGGACCTTCAGCCACCTGCACACGAAGGCGGCCTGATTATTACCTGGGATTATGATCCTCTGTTTGCCGCCATTCTCGACGGCAACCAGAGTCTCAGGGGCTACTATCCGCATAGGGCACACCTAACATGTGCGGTACTGTCAAAAACATACACTATTTCACGTACCTCAAAGCCTTTAAGAAGGCTCATAAAAGCTTCATGCAACCCGCTTTTGACGGATGAAATCCTTTGAATCACCGTACCCATTAGCGTACGATGCGCTTCCGAGATAGCCGCTTGCTCCAGAAGATCCTTCAGTGCGTCCGATCTCACACCGGACAGTTCCGGACTCTTTCTGATACTCTCCTCAGGAGCCGAATACTGAGGACTTCGGATGGCCGAGGGATTACCCTCTGTCCTTGGCGGATCAGGAGAAACCCTTCGCGATGACACTTCAGCGTCGCCCGCTGTCGGATTTCGGGTTCCGGCAGACCCTCTAGGTTCGAACTCTGGGGTGCACGTGGAGATCTCACCCCCTACCTACCTGCGCCTCGTCGCCTCGCAAGGATCTAAACTACACAAAGAGCAACACAAGGGACACAAGGTTTATACTGGTTCGGGCCACCATTGTGGTGTAATATCCTACTCCGGTGTGTGGTGAGGTGGATTGCCTCGGGGCTGATGATGAACAATACAAGGAAGAACAGCCTCATGAGTCTGTTCTTGGCCGGTGCGATGAACTGCAAGGGGGAGTTCGGTCGCTCTCTCTCTCTCTCTCTCTCTCTCTCTCTCTCTCTCTCTCTCTCTTTAGGTTGCTTGTCCTCTAGCTCTGTTCTGGATTCCGGATCCAAGATGCCTCTACCCTGTGGGTGGCTAGTCCTATTTATAGGCAGAGGCCCTGGGCCCCTTCCCAAATATTGAGCGGGAAGGGCGCCAAAAATTGGCCATTTTGAAGGGGAACATCTAGTACACTTATCCTGACTAAAGTTGGTCCTCGCCTGTCAAAGGCTCTGGCGGTGACGCCGGCTTGGGCTCCACGATGACCTCCTTCCTGCCGTTGTGATGGTCTTGGTCTTGTTGCACCGAAACGGTTGCCTTTGCTTGATGCTCTCGCCTGCGCTTGCCTCCTTTGCACCAAAGAGGAAATGAGGACACTGCGCGGGCTAGCGCCCGCCTGGCGCCCTTGGTCATCATGGCTTGGGTCATGGGCACCTCGTGAGGTACCCCACCTTGATCTCTCCGCCTCCTCGCGAGCCAGCCTGATGAGGCCGTGCACGAGAAGCTTCTGTCGTCCGTCTTGCGAGGCTTGGCCCTCGCGAGGGTCTTGAGCTTGTGCTGATGAAGATGGGCCGTGCCGGGCCACCCCTTGAGCCACGCCGCAGGCCGCAGGCAGGCAAGTCTGGATACCCCCGTTCCTTGAACACCGACAGTAGCCCCCGGGCCCAAGGCACGCCTGGACTTGGCTTACCAGCGAAGGAAAGGGGCAAGTGCGAAGCGCCGCGGGCCCTAACAGCCTGCGGCCTCGGGCGCCGCGTGGCGGTTGATTGGACGTGGGCGTATCTGCTTCCCCACGACGCCTCGGCGACTGCACGAATTGACAAGTCCGTGTATGCAAAGCGGGTCATGATTGCCTGTGATCGTCGGGGTCGACGGTTGGCCTTCCCCGACTATAAGTACGGACGATGCGTGCCCTTCCGGTCCATCTCTTCTTGCTTCTCCTTCTTTTCCATGGCTCCGCCGAAGAGGTTCTCGGCCGCGGAGAAGGAAAAGGCCCGCCAGGTGGGGCCTGACTCTCCCCTAGCCAAGCGCGGTCGAGGCCGTCCTCGCAAGCACCCTGTGGCTCCCTCAGCGGCTTCGCGGCCGTGGAAGCGATCTCCCAGCGGAGGCAGGCGTCCGGGCGTTGAAGGGCGCGCTCTGATCGCGCGACCCCTAGGTCGCGCTTCCATTGGCAGAGGTGCTGCGGAGTTTGTCGTATGGTCGGCGAGCCGACGGCAGACAACTCCAGCTTCCCGCTTCCTTTTAGGTGAACTTCCGGCGGCACCCGGCGGCCTCGCTCGGGAGGGCGGTTCTGCGGCGGGCCTCTGAGAAGCTTATTTGGAGGTCTCCGCCGCGGGGCGTGGTCCCGACCCACGGTGGCAAGCGTTTGCCCACGCGAGTGCAGGCTGGCGATGCACCCTGCACTTCAAGTTCGACGGCGACGCCACCCTCTACGTGAGGGTGTTCGGGGAAGACGGTCACCGCGCAGGTTGCTTCCCCGAGGACGACGACCGCGGACGTGGGCCTAGCCTCGGCGACGATCGGGACGAAGATGACAGCGCGCGCGCGGTCGGCGGTGCTCGGGGTTCGTCAAGCTTCAGCGACTCTTCTTCGGACATCGGCTCCTCCAGCGGTGGCCGTGACCAGCCTCCGCGCCGCCGTGCCCGCCTGGAGGGAGGTAGCGGGTCCGCCAGCCGTCGCGCCTCGGTGAAGCGCGAGAGGGAGTCCGCTTGAGCTCCGGAGGCAGTTCGAGCCTCCGTCGTGAGTTGGTGTCAAGTGAGCCGTGCCTGTCTTGTTATTTTCCTTTTCCTGCACAAGGAGACAGTAGTGTTGGGCCCCGCGGGGGCGTACTTGGACTGTTGCTGTTTAATTATCATACTATTCCCGCTATTTTTGTATTAGACTTCTTTGCCACACGCCTGCGCATAGAAATTACTTAGCTTGGGGTCGACCTGTCGCGGTCTTCGCCTCCCGAGGCCGAGGTCTTGTCGAACGCTTCATGCCCTGCAAAGATTAGCCAGGAGAAGTAGTTTCCGGCCTCAGTCATGGAGGCGACCGACCCAGGTCCTGTGTTCGCGTCGCGGTGCCCGTGGGGCACGGACTAGAGGGGTGCTCCCGTAGTGAACCTGGTTAGGGAAGCCTCAAACAGCAGGGGCAGAAAACACATGAGGGCTGCGCTGCTGCCCTCGCGAGACTTCAAGGTGAGAAGTCGAGGTAGGAGAGCGAAGAAGGCAAAGAGTCGCAAGCCAAAGGCGGCAACACCTTCAATAAAACTTCAAATGGGAATGAACAAGCCAACTGCAGAAAGCAATGAAAAAGCCGCGTCCGGCACCTAGTCTAGTCTTGACGTCTTCTCACCAAAGACGGAGCTAAGTGCTGCCATCTGGCGTGGGAGGGAGCCCTGTGGGCTGAGGCCGGCGCTCACGAGACTCCGGGCGTGTACAGCCCCAACTCATTATTACGTGAGAGTGTCACGGGCGGCGAGCTTCACAGGCGTTGGTCTTCTTCACAGGCACTGGGCCTTTCTCAGAGAGATAAGCTTCACAGGCGTTCATCTTCTTCACAGGCACCGGGCCTTTTCCAAAACGCAACAACTTCACAGGCATTCGCCTTCTTCACATGCACTGGGCCTTTCTCAGCAAGATAAGCTTCACAAGCGTTCGCCTTCTTCACAGGCACTGGGCCTTTTCCAAAACGCAACAACTTCACAGGAATTCACCTTCTTCACAGGCACTAGGCCTTTCTCAGAAAGATAAGCTTCACATGCGCTCGCCTTCTTCGCAGGCACTAGGCCTTTTCCAAAACGCAACAACTTCACAGGCATTCGCCTTCTTCACAGGCACCGGGCCTTTTTAGGGGTAAAACCTTCGGAGGTGCTGGATGTTCCACGCGTTCTGGACGGGCACCTCCTCCTGAGTCTGCAAGCGCGCGGAGCCGGGCCTGGAAACATGAACAACCTTGAACGGGCCCTCCCACATGGGGGAAAGCTTATGCAGTCCCTCCCTGGAGAGAACCCGTCTGAGCACGAGGTCCCCTACCTCAAGAGTCCTGGGGCGAATGTGACGACAGTGGTATCGCCACAGTGCTTGTTGGTACCTTGCCGCTCGTAGCGCGGCTTCTCGACGATGCTCCTCCCCCAGTACGAGGTCCGTCCCTCGCATGGCGTCCTGCTGCGCCTCGTCGAACGCCAGGACCCGTGCGGAACGACGTCTGACCTCGTGAGGGAGGACTGCTTCAGCTCCATAGACCAGGAAGAACGGGGTCTCGCCAGTCGGCTTGGTCGCGGTCATGTAGATGGACCACACACGGATGAAGCTCGTCGTACCAGCCTGCCGCCGCAGCCTCCGGCTTCTTCTTGAATGTCCTGGTTTGAGGCCCCTCGGGACCTCTGCGTTGGCTCGCTTCGGCCGACCGTTGCTCGCTGGTGCGCTATCAAGCGTAGCATACCAAGGTCCCAAGGTTAGCACAATATGTTTTGAAGAGGTTCTTGGTGAACTGCGAACGGTTGTCGGTGATAGTGCGGTTCGGCACCCCGAACCGGCTCACGATGCCCTTGATGAACTTGACCGCAGAACCTGCGGGGATGGTGCGGACGGCTTCCACTTCAGTCCACTTGGTGAACTTGTCCACGACGACGTAGAGGTAACGATAGCCTCCTGGCGCCCAAGGAAATGGGCCTAGGATATCCAACCCCCAGACTGCGAATGGCCACGAGAGGGGTATAGTTTGCAGACCTCCCGCCGGCTGATGGATCTGCTTGGCATGGAATTGGCAGGCCTCGCAAGCCTTCACCAGCTCCACGGCATCATTGAGCACTGTGGGCCAATAGAACCCGCTGCGGAACGCCTTGCCAACGAGGGTCCGTGATGACGAATGATGCCCATAGTCTCCACCGTGTATATCTACCAGCATCTCCTTCCCTTGCTCCCTGGAGATGCAACGCAAGGACACATCATTTGGTCGCTTCCGGTAGAGCTCTCTATCCCTGATGCAGTACGCCGTGGCTTGCCGCGCCACATGCTCCGCTTCCTCCTCCTTTTCCGGCAAGGTACCTTGCGTCAGGTAGCTCCGGAGCTATGTGATCCAGCACCCTCCCGAGGCTCCAAAGTGTTAGGAGCAGATCGCCCCGAGGCCGGGCCACGCACGGGCTCCCGAGGCGGTGGTGGGGAGCTCTTCCCGAGGCTGCACCGTGCTTGACAGCGATGGCGTTTCCGAGGGCTTGAAGAGCCGTTCTCAAGACGCCGGGCTCCTAAGGTAGCCGCTGGATGCCCGCTTGGCGATGTCGTCGACCTCTTGATTGGTGCCACGAGGCACATGTCGCAACTCCAGCATACCAGGCTGCTTCTCCATCCTGCGGACCTCTGCGAGGTAGGCTTCCATGTGCTCATCCCTTGGCTCGTATACTTTGTTGGAGAAGTTGACGAGGAGTTGTGAATCACCCTTGATGGTAAGGCACTTCACTCCCATGGCAGCCGCGGCCTTCAGGCCTGCTATCAGGCCCTCATATTCCGCTATGTTGTTGGAGACCTTTTCTCTGTGCTGGAAATAGAGCTGCACAGCTTAGTAGAGCTTGTCTTGAGTAGGAGATATAAGCACTTCGCCAGCTCCCGCGCCATGTCTGGAAAATGCCCCGTCGAAGTACATGATCCAACCGTCCGGTGCCTCGCTTCCCGAGGAGAGGGATCGATCCTCACCGGCCTTGAGGCCCGGCGCCTCCGTCCATTCCGCCATGAAGTCCGCTAGTGCGGATCCCTTGATGACTCTGGTGGTGCTGAATTCTTGCTGAAACGCTTGCAACTCGATGTTCCACTCAGTGACTCTTCCGGCCGAGTTGGGGCTCCTGAGCACCCTTTCCAAGGGGTACGCTGAGACAACCTTGATGGGATGGCCCTGAAAATAGTGCCGCAGCTTGCGTGAAGCCACCAAGAGTGCGAGGAGGAGTTTCTGGGGCATGGGGTACCGCACCCTCGCGTCCCACAACACTGTGCTGACGAAGTACACAGGGTGTTCGACGAGGTTGGGAGTGTTGGTGTCGTTGGCGTCCTCCGGAGACCGTGGCGCCTCCTGAGGCAGTGGAGCCCCAAGTGGCTGGTCGTCAGGGGGAGGGGTTTCTTCTGTCCGAGTGCGCTTCCCTGCGGCGGCTGATCCTCGTCGGCTGTGGTAGTGGTCTCTGTGAGGCCTCCTTGATCCTGCTTCGCCTTGACCCGGGCAGCTGCCGCGACTTTGGTCCGACGCTCCTCCCTAACCGCCACCAGGGCTGCGCTGGCAGAGTAGGGGGTGGCTGCAAGGTAGAGCACCAGGGGCTCTTGAGGGGGCGGAGCCACCATTACCGGGGGGCTGGTTAAGTACCTTTTGAGATCTTGGAATGCCTTGTCGGCCTCTTCAGTCCATTCAAAGGGGCCCTTTTTCTTCATTAGCTTGAAGAAGGGTAGCGCTCGTTCCCCCAACTTGGAGATGAAGCGTCCTAGCGCGGTCACGCGCCCAGTGAGCTTCTGCATTTCTCTGAGGGTCTTCGGCGGGCTCATGTCCTCGACTGCCTTGACCTTTTATGGGTTAGCCTCGATGCCCCGATGGGACACGAGGAAGCCCAAGAGCTTGCCTGAGGGGACCCCAAACACACACTTCTTCGGGTTGAGCCGCAGGTTCACTGCGTCGTGGCTCGTGAAAGTTTCCTCCAGGTCTTGTATCAGGGTTTTGGCCTCCCGAGACTTCACCACAATGTCATCGACGTAGGCCTCAACATTCCTCCCGAGCTGCGGACCCAAGGTGATGTGCACAGCCGCTGAAAGGTCGCTCCTACGTTGCGCAGCCCGAACGGCATGCATGTGTAGCAGTACACTCCACACGGGGTCAGGAAGGCCATTTTTTCCACGTCTTCTACCGCCATCTTGATCTGGTGATAGCCAGAGAAGGCATCCAGGAAACATAACAGGTCGCACTCGGCGGTGGAATCGACGATCTGACCGATACGAGGGAGCGGGAATGGATCCTGCGGGCATGCTTTGTTGAGGTTGGTGAAGTCGACACACATGCGTTCCTTCCCCCCTTTCTTTGGCATGACAACCGGGGTTAGCCAACCAATCTGGGTATCATACCTCGCGAATGACCCCTGCCGCTTCTAGTTTGCGGGTCTCTTGGATGATGAAAGCCTGCTTTTCAGTGGACTGCCGTCTTGCTTTCTGCTTCACGGGGCGTACGTTGGGGCACACGTTGAGGTGGTGCTCGATTACGCCTCTTGGGATCCCTGCCAACTGATCTGGTTCCCATGCGAATACCTTCTTATTCGCTCGCAGGAACTTGACCAGGGCCTCCTCCTGCTCGGGCTCGAGGTTGGCGCCTATGGTGAAGGTGGCGTTAGTGGATCCAACCTCGTCGACCAGTATCTTCTTGGTTTCTTCCTTGTCTTGGGTGAACAGCTACTTCTTCTTGGCCGGCGCAGCCCCCTTGGGTTCAGGGGCGTCTGAGTCGGTGGGCTGTGCCACCGCCGCAGTCTTGAAGACGAGCTTGAGCACTTGCAACGCATCCCCGGCGTCTCCGGATACGGTGAGGACGCCGTTGATCCCGGGCATCTTCATGAGGTTGTACACTGGGTGAGTTGCTGCCATGAATCGGGCTAGTGCCGGGTATCCGAGGATGGCGTTGTATGGGAGGCCGATGGGGGCGATGTCGAAGTCGATTAGCTCCGTGCGGAAGTTGTCGTAGGTGCCGAAGGTCACCGGAAGACGGATCTGCCTCAGGGAGCCGGCTGAACCGCCTCCGACGCCCAAGAAGGGCCCGCTAGGCTGAAGCCGCTCCGGCGGTATGTGGAGGAGGCTGAAGGCTTCGACCGAGAGCACGCTGAGGCCCGCGCCGCTGTCGATGAGGGTCCTAGTAGCGACCACCTGGCAGATGGTGGGGGTGCACAACATTGGGAGCGTGCCCGAGCAGGCTGAGTTGGAGGGGTGGTCCTCCGAGCTGAAGGCCAGATCGGCCTTGGGTGCCGTTCGACCCGGGGGAGACCCCTGCCGCGCGGAGGCAGCACCGATCAAGCGGACGAATGGCTTGACGTGGCGGCCTGAAGGTGGCGCCTGCGAGCCGCCTAGGAGAGCTGCGATGACCGGGGGCGCCGGTGCAGCGTGCTGGGCGAGGAAGAGGTTGCGCAGCTCCTCCCAAGAGGCCACAGAAGCCGCTGGCAGGTAGAGCAGCCACATGCGTGGGGGCGCCGGTGAGGGCCATGGGAAGCCAGTTAGCCATGACCCTGTCGTCGCCTCCTGCTTCAAGGACGGCTTCCTCGTATGCCAGCAGGAAGGCCAGTGGATCAGTCGTGCCGTTGTAGCGTGGTGGCATCTCCGGCTTGAACTTGTTCGGCCACCGCACCTGTCGCAAGGCTGGGGCCAAGGCTCGGAGCCCCCTGGCCCCTGCGCCGGTGCTGGTGACAGGAGTGGGCGGCGCGCTGCTTATCGTAGGGTGAATCGCGATGTCGGCGGAGAGCGGGTCGGCGGAAGGGAAAACTCTGGCGCACCCCTACCTGGCGCGCCAAATGTCAGATTTCGGGTTCCGGCAGACCCTCTAGGTTCGAACTCTGGGGTGCACGCGGAGATCTCACCCCCTACCTACCTGCGCCTCGTCGCCTCGCAAGGATCTAAACTACACAAAGAGCAACACAAAGGACACAAGGTTTATACTGGTTCGGGCCACCACTGTGGTCTAGTACCCTACTCCAGTGTGTGGTGTGGTGGATTGCCGCAGGGGCTGATGATGAACAATACAAGGAAGAACAGCCTCGCGAGGGTTTGTTCTTGGCCGGTGCGACAAACTGCTAGGGGGAGTTCGGTTGCTCTCTCTATCTCTCTTTAGGTTGCTTGTCCTCTAGCTCTGTTCTGGATTCCGGATCCAAGATGCCTCTACCCTGTGGGTGGCTAGTCCTATTTATAGGCAGAGGCCCTAGGCCTCTTCCCAAATATTGAGCGGGAAGGGTGCCAACAATTGGCCATTTTGAAGGGGAACATCTAGTACACTTATCCTGACTAAAGTTGGTCCTCGCCTGTCAAAGGCTCTGGCGGTGACGCCGGCTTGGGCTCC
This sequence comes from Aegilops longissima, assembly GCA_021605205.1. Taxonomy (NCBI): domain Eukaryota; kingdom Viridiplantae; phylum Streptophyta; class Magnoliopsida; order Poales; family Poaceae; genus Aegilops; species Aegilops longissima. The sequence continues at coordinate 180,265,040 of CM038678.1, read as the reverse complement.
ACGATGACCTCCTTCCTGCCGTTGTGATGGTCTTGGTCTTGTTGCACCGAAACGGTTGCCTTTGCTTGATGCTCTCGCTTGCGCTTGCCTCCTTTGCACCAAAGAGGAAATGAGGACACTGCGGGCTGGTGCCCTTTGGCGCCCTTGGTCGTCATGGCTTGCGTCATGGGCACCTCGTGAGGTACCCCGCCTTAATCTCTCCGCCTCCTCGCGAGCCAGCCTGATGAGGCCGTGCCTGAGGAAGCTTCCTGTCGTCCGCCCCGCGAGGCTTGGCCCCTCGCGAGGGTCTTGAGCTTGTGCTGATGAAGATGGGCCGTGCCGGGCCACCCCTTGAGCCACGCCGCAGGCCGTAGGCAGGCAAGTCTGGGTACCCCCGTTCCCAGAACGCCGACACCCGCTTCATGAGGCGGGGTGGCTTGGGGAGGTGTTTCGCTCTCCATCATCTCCGGAAGAAGATCCCCTGAAGACGAACTCTATCGAGAAGGGCTACGATCCGAACTACAAGATATATGTTTTGGTTATTGCCTTCAGAGGCAAAGCAGGATATTTTTACTATTAAGTACTTTTTGTTTACTTACAGCTCAGTGGGAGGCTGATCCCCTTGCGGACACTGTGCGGCAAGGGTACCCTCCGAGGCAGGACCCTCTGGTGAAGATTTCTTCCCCCATTTGGAAACCTTTGTTTCCGAGTCTTCAGAGGTGGTCCTCTTCCTTCCTTGGGGAGAGGGAACTTCAGATCCTTCTCCCTGGTTGTCCTCCTTCGCAGAGGCGCTAATTCCCCCAGTTTGGATGAATAATGAGTGAGGCCCGCTTTCAACCTCTTTATTCCCCCCTTTACCTTCCCCTGAGGGCGCCTGATAAGGCGCCGGCTCGAGCATTCTGGCCAGTACTGGATCTGCTGAGCCTTCGGGAAGGGGAGCCGAACACCTGACCATCTTCGCCTTTGTTACCAGTCTTGGTCAAAGAGCGACTTTTCAGAATGACGTCGTGATAAATAAAAAGACAGCGTATTCGGCCATGGGATTACTTACTTGGGTGTCTGGGCGATTGCAGCTCAAATTCGCATCCTCGGTGAGGTCCGGACATCTTATTTGTGGTCCGAAGAACAATTTGTACATCTCTTCGAGCGTCATGCCGAGGAAGTGCTGAATAGCTTGCGGTCCTTCCGGGTTGAACTCCCACATACGGAGGGGTCGACGTTTGCAAGGCGGGACTCGACGAACTAGCATGACTTGCATTACCGTGACCAGGCCGACGTCTCTCTCGAGGAGATCTCGGATGCGACTCTGCAATATCGGCACATCATTTGCTGCCCCTCAGTCTAGCCCCTTGTTGATCCATGACGTCAGTTGTGGTGGGGGACCCGAGGGAAAGGCAGGGGCGGCCACCCAATTGGTACCCCGAGGAGCTGTGATATAAAACCACTCCCGTTGCCATAAACTGGACACCTCCATGAAGGAACCCTTTAGCCATGGAACATCGACGCCTTTGCTTATTACGGCACCTCCGCACTCTGCGTGTCGCCCCTCGATCATCTTCGGCGTCACATTGAACGTTTTGAGCCACAGGCCAAAGTGTGGGGTGATGCGGAGGAAGGCTTCACACACAACGATGAACGACGAGATGTGAAGGACAGAATCCGGGGCTAGGTCATGGAAATCCAGCCCATAATAGAACATGATCCCCTAACAAAGGGATCTAAAGCAAGGCCTAGCCCTCGGAGGAAATGATAGATGAATACAACGCTCTCGCCGGGTTCGGGCGTGGGAATGACCTGCCCTCGAGCAGGCAACCTATGCGAGATTTCGCCGGTCAAATACCTGGCCTCCCTTAGCTTCTTGATGTCTTCCTCTGTGACAGAGGAAGGCATCCACCGACCTTGAAGGTTGGATCCGGACTTGGTTGAAACTCTGAAGCGCCTGACCTAAGCCTTGGGTGTTGGAACTCGAGGTGGGGGGAAGGATTCGATTGAGTGCAAGAAGAAAAAGGACATGCCTTGGCCTCTTTATAAAGGGGATGAATATCAAGCGTCCTCCGCGTGGCCGTTTGGGGACTTGCCTAAAATCGAGGAGTCATACCAACGGGCACGATTGGGTTACCCACATCCGTATTAATGAGAATCCCGTAATAAGGGGGACACGATCTCTGCTTCGACAAGGCGTGCCAGTAAAATCTCCTCGCAAAACATGCATTGGCAGGCTGATTGAAAAAGACGGTCCGTCATGGCCAGACCACGGCCATATGTCACATTATGAGAAACGGTCGACAGATTGATTTGTGGAAATATTATTCTCTCTATGATGGTATGTGGAACTTGTTTTGCAGAGCCGGGCACTATCCTTGTGTTCAAAATCTTCTATGGAGTATTCGGAGGAGGAACCCGCCTTGCAATGCCAAAGACAATCTGCGCGCCGGACTCATCGTCATTGAAGCCTGGTTCAGGGGCTACTGAGGGAGTCCTGGATTAGGGGGTCTCTGAACTATATCCTTTGGCCGGACTGTTGGACTATGAAGATACAAGACTCAAGACTCCGTCCCGTGTCCGGATGGGACTCTCCTTGGCGTGGAATGCAAGCTTGGCAATACGGATATGTAGATCTCCTCCCTTGTAACCGCCTTTGTGTAACCCTAGCCCCCTCCGGTGTCTATATAAACCAGAGGGTTTAGTCCGTAGGACAACAACAATCATACCATAGGCTAGCTTCTAGGGTTTAGCCTCTACGATCTCGTGGTAGATCAACTCTTGTAATACTCATATCATCAAGATCAACCAAGCAGGAAGTAGGGTATTACCTCCATCGAGAGGGCCCGAACCTAGGTAAACATCGTGTCCCTTGCCTCCTGTTACCATCCGCCTTAGACGCACAGTTCGGGACCCCCTACCCGAGATCCGCCAGTTTTGACACCGACACTACCTCTTGAGCACTGTGTTGGTTTTCCCTTGAAGAGGAAAGGGTGATGCAGTAAAGCAGCGTAAGTATTTCCCTCAGTTTTGAGAACCAAGGTATCAATCCAGTAGGAGGCCACGCACGAGTCCCTCGCACCTACACAAACAAATAAAATCCTCGCAACCAACGCAATAAAGGGTTGTCAATCCCTTCACGGTCACTTACGAAAGTGAGATCTGATAGAAATGATAAGATAATATTTTTGGTATTTTTATGATAAAGATGCAAAGTAAAGTAAAAGGCCATAAAAATAGCTAAGTATTGGAAGATTAATATGTTGAAAAATAGACCCGGGGGCCATATGTTTCACTTGTCGCTTCTCTCGAGAGCATAAGTATTACGGTGGGTGAACAAATTACTGTTGAGCAATTGACAAAATTGAGCATAGTTGTGAGGATATCTAGGTATGATCATGTATATAGGCATCACGTCCGCGACAAGTAGACCGACTCCTGCCTGCATCTACTACTATTACTCCACACATCGACCGCTATCCAGCATGCATCTAGAGTATTAAGTTCAAAAGAACAGAGTAACGCTTTAAGTAAGATGACATGATGTAGAGGGATAAACTCATGCAATATGATATAAACCCCATCTTGTTATCCTCGATGGCAACAATACAATCGTGCCTTGCTGCCCCTGCATCACTTTGGGAAAGGACACCGCAAGATTGAACCCAAAGCTAAGCACTTCTCCCATTGCAAGAAAGATCAATCTAGTAGGCCAAACCAAACTGATAATTCGAAGAGACTTGCAAAGATAACCAATCATACATAAAAGATTTCAGAGAAGATTCAAATATTGTTCATAGATAAACTTCATCATAAACCCACAATTCATTGGTGTCAACAAACACACCGCAAAATAAGATTACATCGAATAGATCTCCACGAGAATCGTGGATGACTTTGTATTGAGAACCAAAGAGAGAGAAGAAGCCATCTAGCTAATAACTATGGACCCGAAGGTCTGAGGTAAACTACTCACACATCATCGAGAGGCTATGGTGTTGATGTAGAAGCCCTCCGTGATCAATGCCCCCTCCGGCGGAGCTCCGGAAAAGGCCCCAAGATGGGATCTCACGAGTACAGAAGGTTGCGGCGGTGGAATTAGGTTTTTGGCTCCGTATCTGGTAGTTTGGGGGTACGTAGGTATATATAGGAGGAAGAAGTATGTCGGTGGAGCAACATGGGCCCCATGAGGGTGGAGGGCGTGCCCCTACCTCATGCCCTCCTGATTGCTTTCTTGACGTAGGGTCCAAGTCCTCTGGATCACGTTTGTTCCAAAAATCACGTTCCCGAAGGTTTCATTCCGTTTGGACTCCGTTTGATATTCTTTTTCTGCGAAACTCTGAAATAGGCAAAAAACAACAATTTTGGGCTCGGCCTCCGGTTAATAGGTTAGTCCCAAAATAATATAGAAGTGTATAATAAAGCCCATTAAACATCCAAAACAGAATATAATATAGCATGGAACAATAAAAAATTATAGATACGTTGGAGATGTATCATTGACAAATGAAAATAATTGGACACTTCCTGAACCAACTCCTAAGCTAACTCCGAAGAAAAGGGGTGTTCTATTTCTCAGTCCTGAAGATATGGAAATCTATGAAAGAAAAAGGTATAAAAGCTGAAGATGTTAAGAATTTACCTCCTGTTGAAGAAATACATGGTCTTAATTTACCGCCTGTTGAATAAATACATGGTTTTAATCCATCACCTATTGAAGAAACACATGGTCTTGGTTACCCGACACAAGTAGTAAAGGTAAATTCTCTCTATAGATATGATAAAGCTGAAATCCCTCCTACTAAATTTGCTAGCCAATGCTTAGATGAGTTTGATGATTTTATGGTTAAGCAAGAAAACTTCAATGCTTATTTTGGTAGAGAATTAAAACATAATGCTTATATGATTGAACACTTGAGTGATTATATGTCCAGAGTTAAAGGTGAACTTAAACTTATTTGAAAACATGCTTCTATGGTTACCACTCAAGTAGAACAAGTACTTAAAGCTCAGAATGATTTGCTCAATGAATTGAATAGTAAGAATAATGATTTTGCTATTAGAGTGGCTACTAGAACTGGTAAAATGACTCAGGAACCTTTGTATCCTGAGGGCCACCCTAAGAGAATTGAGCAGGATTCTCGGAGAAATAATATAGATGCACCTAGTCCTTCTAAAAAGAAGAAAAAGAAAAATGATATGACTTTGCATGCTTCTAGTGAACCTGTTGTAGACACACCTGAGAATCCCAATGATATTTCTATTTCTGACGCTCAAACACAATCTGGTAATGAACATGAACCTAGTGATAATATTAATAATGATGTTCATGTTGATGCTCAACCTATAAATGATAATGATGTAGAAATTGAACCTGCTATTGATCTTGATAACCCACAATCAAAGAATCAACGTTATGATAAGAGAGACTTTGTTGCTAGGAAACACGGTAAAGAAAGAGAACCATGGGTTCAGAAACCCATGCCCTTTCCTCCTAAACCATCCAAGAAAAATGATGATGAGGATTTTGAGCGCTTTGCTGAAATGATTAGACCTATCTTTTTGCATATGCGTTTGACTGATATGCTCAAAATGAATCCTTATGCTAAGTATATGAAAGAAACTGTTACTAATAAAAGAAAGATACCGGAAGCTGAAATTTCCACCATGCTTGCTAATTATGCTTTTAAGGGTGGAATACCAAAGAAACTTGGAGATCCAGGAGTACCCACTATACCAAGCTCTATTAAAACAAATTATGTTAGAACTGCTTTATGTGATCTTGGAGCCGGTGTTAGTGTTATGCCTCTCTCTTTGTATCGTAGAGTTGATTTGAATAAGTTGACACCTACTGAAATATCTCTGCAAATGGCTGGTAAATCAACTGCTATACCTGTCGGTATTTGTGAGGATGTGCCTGTTGTGGTTGCAAATGTTACTATTTTAACAGACTTTGTTATTCTTGATATTCCCGAGGATGATAGTATGTCTATTATTCTTGGAAGACCCTTTTTGAATACGCAGGGGCTGTTATTGATTGCAACAAAGGCAATGTCACTTTTCATGTTAATGGCAATGAGCATACGGTACACTTTCCGAGGAAATAACCTCAAGTTCATAGTATAAACTCTATTGGAAAAAATTCCATCGATCATTTTTGGAGGTTTTGAATTTCCTCTTCCTACTGTCAAAAAGAGATATGATATTCTTATTATTGGGGATGTGCATATCCCCGTTGAGGTAACATAGTGTTATTCGAAATTTCTCCGGTTCCATGTTATTCAGAATGGGTTTGTTAACAAGACTTGATCAACCTTGTTAGTGGATTTGTAACATCCCAAAATTCTAAATTTTGGAATGTTATAAACAAATAGATAGTTTTGATTGATTGTTTGATTGATTGACTGAAAATGAGTGAATTAGAAACTTTTTGAAAGTTAAATGAGAGGGAATAAAAGGACTTTCCCAAACTTTCACCATTGCTTTCAGATCTTCGTGAATTCAAATACTCTTCATCACAAAACCCTAGAGAGAAGATGACATGACTTCTTCCATTTATTTAAATGACAAGGAGTGTTAAAAATATTTGAATTTCATTTGAGAATATTTCCGATTCTGAAACTTTATGCAACTCAATGATTTTCATGAGCAAAGATAAAATGACTTCTTCAAATTATATGAAATATGAGTTGGGAGTTTCAAAGAATTAAATTCAAAGTTCTTTTGAATTTATTTTCAATTTGGAGTTATTTGAGTTTTAATCAAATTATTTTTCTCCAAAAATAAAATATATGGAAAATAGGGTAACATGATTCCCTACATCGAAAATTGAGAGAAATTAATTTGAAGTCATTTTGGTATTTTTAAAATGATTTTCAGTGGTTTTATTAGGGCAGTAGCACTGTTTGAATTATTTGAATTTTTGTGTATTTTATTTGAAGCCAGAATAATGTTCATGTTGTAGAAAATTTTTTTCTGAAAATTTTGATATATTATATGCCTAATAATATATTTATTTATTTGGTTTTATTATTTTTGTTTGTCTGAAAATGTTAAAAAACTCCCTCTCGACCGAGGCGGGTCAAGGCCCACCAGCCCGTCAGCCGCCGCCTCCTCCTCCCGTGTGCGACCCGGACTCGCCGGAGTCCGAGCGCCGCCCGCCTCCGGCCGCCCCTTCCCAAGCCGCCTCCTCCCCTCCTATAAAAGCGCGCCCGGTCCCTCTCTCCCTCTTCTCTGCCGCCGCCGCTTCAAGATCTCACGCCGCCGCAGATCTCGCGCCTTGGCGAGATCCGCCGAGCTCCGCCTGGCCACCTCTCTCGCCGCCGACGACCACGCCGCCGCCACCTCCGACTCTGCCGCCCAGGCCAAGGCCGCCGCCTCGCCTTCATCTGCGCCGAGCCGCCGTCTCGCCTTGCCCGCTTCATGGGAGAACGCGGCCACCGTCCCGCCGTCGCCAGAGTCCATCGGCGCCGCCATCGGTTTTTTTTGCCAAAAACCGCCCAAATCGATCGAACCGGTAAGAACCACTCAGACCGGTTTTTTTAGGTTCGGTTTAGTAGTCGGTTTAAAAAAAACCATGTTTTTGAAAGGTTAAAATTTGAATTAGATCAGATTTGAACTTCGTTTGATCATAACTTGAGTTTCGTAACTCCGATTTAGTTGATTCTTTTTGCAAATCGAAGCTCTTGACCTAAACTTTCTGATAAGGCCAAATTCACATAATTTTGGTACTGTTAGAAATTGTTTTATGTTGCAAGAGTTATTTGCTTGGTTTTGATGTTTTCCGAATCGTTTTCTTAGTTCGGTCCGATGTTTTGAGTGATTGCTTATGTGTGGCTACTATTGCTTGATTACGATAGATTGACCGGAGTGTGACGAGTAGAGCTATCAAGATTTTGAGTGCGAATCATCTTCGTCAACATTGCAGGCAAGCAACACTTTGATCATATACTTTTCATACCCAGTTTTTATGCATTAGATCAATCCTCAAATATTGCATGATTAGGATCTAATTAAATTGTGGGTTGGGAAGTAGTTGCTGAGGTAGGAACCTATTGCCCTGTTACTATCAAACCCTTGGGATTTACTTCTACGTGTTTCTTGTATTGCTATGCTATGCTCGTAGACGTGGTTTGGGTATGAGTGAAATCCATGACAGATGTGAGATTGTTATTTGATGGCTCAACTTAAGGTGGCAACTTAAATACACATCTGGGTGGATTGCTAGGGGCACCCTGGGGAAATACCAGTGGACTTGCCCGGACACCTGGGGATATACTAGTGTTGTCCTAGGAGATCCCGGGGATATACCGTGTGATCATCCTACGGTCCGCCACCCAGGCTCAAAGGGATCATAAGATTATTCATGCTAGAAACTTACGTGTGCAGCCACAAGCCATTATGGGCTCTGGCGTAGTTGACTAAGTTGTGCGAACTCTTACGAGTAGACTAGCAGATGTAGGGGAAAGTAGGTGTACCGGTCTACCCACATGTAAGGTGCTAGCGCTTCCGAAAGACTATGTCTCGGTCATCCGTTTCTCAAACATCATGTAGTGCGAGAAATCCAACGGAGGCGATCGACTCTTGTGGGGAAAAGTGCGCAAACCTCTGCAGAGTGTATAAACTAATCATGGTTAGCCGTGTCCCCAGTTATGGACATCTTGAGTATCTAGTTCTTGGATTATCCTGTTGATCTCATCACGCTACTTAATATAATTTGTTTGGGTTTAATGAGTACTTTTAATTGGGATTGAAGATGCTGTCAACCATTCTCAATGTTTCACAACCACCATGATAGTTAAATAAATTTATTCCTTTGCAGTAGGGAAAAATTGGCTTTTCGCAAAAACTGTAACCATAGAGCTTTCCACCAGCCATATATGCATGTAGTATAGCTTATTCTTTCATTACTCTCTATGTGTTACATTGCCAGCATATTCCATGTGCTGACCCGTTTTCGGGCTGCAACGTTTCATGTTGCAGACTTTTTAGACGACGAGTAAGTGATACGTTAGGGTTTCGATTTCTACACTCAACTTTGCCGTTGGTGTTGTTGGGAATCGACAACCTTGTTGCTTCCGCTATATATTTTGGATTGAGGTAATAGTATTTACGTTATTTATACATGTGATTTACCTCTGTTATAAATCCTCGAGTACTGTGTGTGTCAGCATACCGATCCAGGGATGACACTTAAGCAGAGAGACTTGATCCATTCGGGTCGGGTCGCTACAAGATGGTATTAGAGCACATGTTGACTGTAGGACGTGACCCTGGAAACTGGCAAGCCCATAGGAAAGATTTTCTCTACTACTTCTTTTCAAAAAGGATCTTTTACCTCTCTTCTCTTCTGAGCTTATTCAAATATTCCCCTTTTAGTGAGACCATACCCCTTTTCCTTTTTGACCACTCGAAGATTCGGCTGATGAGACCACTCCAAGGAGACAACGTATCAGACAACTAAGACCATTAGGAATGAAGAGGATTTTACCGTGAAAATGGAAACTACAACCGTTGAAGACTCCGAAGACTAGGAGATTTTGAAGGCTCTGAAGAATTCCTAGATTTTATGACCTAGGAAGGATTACGCTTATGGAATTGAGAGACTATGGAAGTTGTCAATACCCGAGATCAAGGTGTATTGGAGTAAGACCGGAACATGGAGCATCAGAACTCAAAGTTTTGTCAAGGAAACCCCAATGCAGGAGATATCAACTATGGAGAGAAAGCTCATGGAAATGACAAGAGCAGAAACACGGCTATCCATGATGTTATCGCCCGCTTATGCTATTTTCACCGTGCTGAGTTAAGCATGCATATGCATGAAAGGATTGGATGGTAGAAGGTTGATGGAGCATCTATCAGCAAGATGAAGTTTTAACCTTAGCCGGTGTATCACCAGGATCTGGAGTGTTACATCAAGAAGTTAAGATGGACCTACAAGAAGCAGTATTTGGTAAGGAAGCAGTTCGTGAAGAACTCAGGACCCAGAAGCTGAAAGTAGCCAAGCTGGAGGAGTAAGACTTCGAGATACCGGAGATCCGTCAGGAACGGAAAGATAGTAGGACCATGGTTCACGTCGAGAATGTTGAAATCCAGAAGTTGGAACGTAACCCCGGAATATTGAAGGACGCCATGATAGACTTTGCGACAACAGAGATGATCTGGCAAAAGAACTTGAGAAGGACAAGCATGACCGGAAGAAGCCATCGGAGACATGAACAAGAATCGAAGAGTTTGATGACTTTGAGATCTATAGACCATTAGAAGACCCAACCCCTGTTATATACTTATGTTAGATGCGACGATTGTGAGCTGTCATTTTGTTTGATGTTTTTTTCGACAACCACAATAAAATCTGTCTTTTCAAAACTTTTGTTTGTATTGTGTGCATCCCTCTCGATCTCTCTTATCCCACCCCAAACCCATGGACCCTGTAGAGGATGAATGGAGATGAGCTCGTATTTTCAGGACCGATGAGTCAATTGGAGACAGACCGATGGATTCAGAACATGGAGGATCACATGGAGAATAACCCTATAGACAGAAAGGATATGAACCAGCATGCTCTGCAGTGTTTTGAAAGAGGTGCTGCTACTTGGTGGAGGATGTACCAAACCATCAATGGATGGCAAAGAGTAACCACTTGGGAAGAATTTATGTTGACTCTGCAAAGATCTAGTCTTGTGTCCCAGAAATTGAGGCCTTATGGAAAGGATATGAACAAATCTTGTGCATACAAGCTTTGTGGAGAAATAGGACACAACCATAAAGAAAAAAGGACGAATACCCTCATAATCGGAGGATTACCAAAGGAGTTAGCCGAGGATCTCAGGGAACTTCGGTTGGAGATTGTTCCCAAAGGTTTTGTTGCAGCTATGGAAGTTTAGTCTACATTGTTGAGAAAGATCTGTGAAGCTCAGAAGGATGACAAAGAGATTGCTGAGTTAAAAGAGAGGATGAGCAAAGGAAAGGACAAAGGTTTTCGTAAGGATGAGCACGACACCTTATGGTACGAGGACCATGTATATGTGCCTAATAATGCAGAGATCAGGAAGTTAATACTTCAGGAGGCTCACAACTCCCCATACTCGATTCGCCCTGGAAACACCAAAGATGTATTTGGATTTGAAGGAGTGTTTCTGGTGGACTGGTATGAAGAAGGATATTGCGGAGTGTGTAGTCATAGGTGATGTATGCCAGAGAGTAAATGCAGAGCATCAGAATCCAGTCGGATTACTACAGCCTATGCTGATACCCGAATGGAAGCAGGATAAGCTTGGCATGGATTTCATTACCGGATTTCCCAGAACCCGAACGAGACATGATTCTATCTGGTTAGTAGTTGATTCGCTTGACCAAAGTGGCTCACTTTATTCCAGTGAAAACCACCTATACAAGTGCGAAGTTGGCCAAGATATATTTGACAAGGATCGTATGTCTGCATGGAGTTCCGAGGACCATCGTAGAGGAACACAGTTTACCTCAAAGTTTTGGAATCAGCTGCACCAGACTTTTGGTACTAGGCTAGAGTTCAGTACAACCTTTCATCCGCAGACAGATGGATAAATCAAGAGAGTCAATCAGATTTTGGAGGACATGTTGAGAGCGTGTGCGCTAGATTATGGATCTAGTAGTGATGGTAATCTACCTTACGCTGAGTTCTCATACAACAACAGTTACCCAGCCAGTTCCAAGATGGCCCCTTTTTAAGCTTTGTATGGGAGAAGGAGCCAGACACCGTTGATGTGGGATGAAGTTGGAGACCGTCAGTTTCTTGGACCAAATGTGATCAAGGAGTCAGAAGAGAATGTTAAGTTGATTCGAGATAGACTGAAGGTAGCTCAGTCCAGGCAGAATAATTATGCAGATGCAAGGAGAAAGTCTATGAAATTGGAGACAGAGCATGCCTTCATGTGTCCCCTCTGAGAGGATTTAAACGATTTGGAAGGGAAAGTTAACCCCGAGATTTGTAGGACCATACCGAGTTTTGGAGCATATGGGAGACGTGGCCAACAAATTGGAGTCACCCGAAGGACTGTCAGGAGTTCATTATGTGTTTCACGTTACCCAGTTGAAGAAGAAGTGCCATGCAGAGATGGCCAATATTCCCCTATAAGGACGCCTGACCCTGGAAAGGATAATGATGTTCCACGAAGTGGAGTATGGATTTAATAAATATAAGTTTTTATCTCGGTATGTGGGACATCCCACGAGGATGAAGAGATGAATTACTATTGGATAAGGAGGTACGATGAAGGAAATATGGATCAATGGAAATTCCATGATGAGTCGGAGTAATCATGTCCTAGTTTGGTGCCAATAGAAGGAAGGGAGAAAATACAATTGGATGGATTTAAGAACACTAGGAAGTTGGAATTTGGAATAATGATCAGTGGCCCGATGATAAGTTCAAGGACTACAAGTGATGAGATGGGCCATAACCCACATGCCCCAGGACCTGCCAAGAAGCAAGCACAATGTTGCTGAAGGAAAAACCCTGGAAGAGGATATGCCTTTATCAACCGACGATCTTATAGGAGTTTACGCAAAACCTGAGAGTTGTTAAGGAATGATAGATGTTTGTTTGGCTTGCAGAATCAATGGATTTTTCCGAACTTGGTTCGTCGACAAGAGAAATTCTGCAATGCTTGTGAGGATGACCGAGTGTTAGAATGCGAGATTCACTAAACCATGTACAAGGTAATGATTTGGGTGCGGAATGGATTGATCACCATACCGACTTACTCTTATTATTCGCGTTGCTATATGGGATGGTAAATCTGAGTGACTTACCTATAGTAGAGAGACGACGATCAAAACCTTATTTAAACCTTAGAATGGTATAGTATTTTCCCTTGTACACGGCAAATGTTGCCAATCGTAGGATATACGGTTAGGTTCAACCCAGACCCGTTTTCTGCAGGAGAAACCATAAATTGTTGACCACCATGAGATATCGATAGCTGATTAGTATTGGCGCCAGACCCGTCAGCTAAGAAGACCCTGTCTCGGAATAACCTTACCAAGATGAAAGGACAAAAGAATTGAGGAAAAGGTTATGCCACTACCAGAAGAGCCCAGAGAAGGAATTATCCTTAAAGATTTGAGAAGACCGACACTGTCAGCAATAAGGATGGAGTATATGAGTTTTGATGGAACTGTAACCATGCTTCTAAGGGTGGTAGCACCCCAGACCCCGGAGGCGATTGATGGATTTTTTAGAAGACCCCTACCCTAACCTATTTTCTTTCTAGCCTCTCCGAATCTCGAGGACGAGATTCATTTTAAGGGTGGTAGTTTGTAACATCCCAAAATTCTAAATTTTGGAATGTTATAAACAAATAGATAGTTTTGATTGATTGTTTGATTGATTGACTGAAAATGAGTGAATTAGAAACTTTTTGAAAGTTAAATGAGAGGGAATAAAAGGACTTTCCCAAACTTTCACCATTGCTTTCAGATCTTCATGAATTCAAATACTCTTCATCACAAAACCCTGGAGAGAAGATGACATGACTTCTTCCATTTATTTAAATGACAAGGGGTGTTAAAAATATTTGAATTTCATTTGAGAATATTTCCAATTCTGGAACTTTATACAACTCAATGATTTTCACGAGCAAAGATAAAATGACTTCTTCAAATTATATGAAATATGAGTTGGGAGTTTCAAAGAATTAAATTCAAAGTTCTTTTGAATTTATTTTCAATTGGAGTTATTTGAGTTTTAATCAAATTATTTTTCTCCAAAATAAAATATATGGAAAGTAGGGTAACATGATTCCCTACATCAGAAAATTGGAGAGAAATTAATTTGAAGTCATTTTGGTATTTTTAAAATGATTTTCAGTGGATTTTATTAGGGCAGTAGCACTGTTTGAATTATTTGAATTTTTGTGTATTTTATTTGAAGCTAGAATAATGTTCATGTTGTAGAAAATCTTTTTCTGAAAATTTTGATATATTATATGCCTATATAATATATTTATTTATTTGGTTTTATTATTTTTGTTTGTCTGAAAATGTTAAAAAAACACCCTCTCCGGACCGAACTGGGTCGAAGGCCCAGCCGGCCCGTCAGCGCCGCCGCCTCCTCCTCCCGTGTGCGACCCGGACTCGCCGGAGTCCAAGCGCCGCCCGCCTCCGGCCGCCCCCTTCCCCAAGCCACGCCTCCCCTCCCCTCCTATAAAGGGCGCCGTGTAACGCCCCGGATTCGATGCGCCAGGTGTCCGCCAGTTATTCGCCGTTGTTGCCATGTCATGTGCTTGCGTGTTGCACTTTGCCATGTCATCATCTGCATTTCATATCATGTCATCATGTGCATTTCATTTCGCATACGTGTTCGTCTCATGCATCCGAGCATTTTCCCCGTTGTCCATTTTGCAATCCGGCACTCCTATGCCCTCCGGCGCCCCCTTTTATCTCATTTCGTGAGTGGCCGAAAAAATGTTCTCGGAATGGGTTGCAACTTGTCATGCGGTCTTATTATAGTGTAGACAGACCGCCTGCCAAATTTCATCGCATTCGGAGTCCGTTTGATAGCCCAACCGTCATCCGTAGCGGCACCGTTGCCGGTTTAATCGTCGGACGTTTTCGGTCTCCGGAAACAGTTGCCGGGCTGCACTTCCCTTCTCTCCCCTCAGCCCAAACCAATCTCTCGCAGCCCACCTAGGCCTGCCTAACCCCCCCTCTCGATCGGGTCCGTCGGATCGCGATCGGAGGCTCCGAAACCCCTCCAAAATTCGCAAACCCTAGTCCCAGGATTTTTGTTATTTTCATGCATTTTCATCGTGCCATAACTCTGCATCCGTAGCTCCGTTTCGTGCGTATAATATGTCAAATTATTCGACTCGAAGAGTAGATCATTTCATATCATTGCATCATTTTCATTTGGTCTCATCTTGATGCCTGAATCTTCGTTGCAAGAGTGCTATGTGATGTTAGTTTCAGATTCTTATCAGAACATGCACTTTTGTCATTTTTGCCATGATTGATATGTGCATTCTATGAACTTGATTCCTACATGTGTTTTGTAATATGCCATGCCATCTTTACAGAGGTGCTTACCATGTATTTTTGTGATCAATGTGGTGACTAGCACAAGCATGCAAACTAGGCTTCCTGATGTTGCTGATTTCAGCCCTGTTTTGCTGATATTTTTATGCCATGTTAACTTGATGCTACAGGGAGATCCATGCTTATTTTGAGATACTTCAGTAAGGATGTTTTGTTCTACATGTCTTGCTCTATCCATCCATGCCCTTGTTTGCAATTATGGAGTGCCATAGCTTGAGTCAATCGAGCTCTACTTTTGCTATAAAATGTTTCCTGGCAGATTGTTTACATGTTATTCAATTTTGCCAAGGTTGTTGTAGTTGATCCATGCACCCTATGATGTTGTTCTTGCCATGTATAGCTTCTATGCCATGTCTTCTTACTGTGAGTTGCCTTGCCATGCCATGTATTGCTCTGTGGTGAGTGGTTCAAGCTCACCAACATGCCTACTTATTGTTGTTCATGCCATGTATGAATCTGTAATATAACTTGCCATGTTTACTTGGGTACCATCATATTTTCTGATCCTTTTTGGCTTATGGTAAGTAAGGGACTTTTGTTCTATGCATTTAGTAGATTCATGCCATGCCTTTGTTTGCCATGTTAAGTTCCTGTAACATGCTGTTTGATAGCTCTAAACATTGCAACCTGATGTTATTTACGCTAAAGTCTAAACTGTTATTATTTGCAATCTTGCCATGTCATTTTGAGCATGTTCTAGTGATTTCTGGAGATAGTTCAGTGTTCATGTTTTGTAATGCTTTACCTGTACATCATGCCCATGCCTTTTGTTATTATGTTGAGGTCCTGTAGCATGTTGTTTTGATGCTTGCAATATGCCAACTTGCTGTTTTGGACAGATTGTTGCCATGACTTGTATAGGGTGTATGTGTTGATCCGTTGCTCGCTTTTGAGTGTGCTTTATATGAAACTTGCGTGATTTTGCATGTAGCTTCATATTATCATGTTGCATCTTTGTTTTGATGTGTTTTCTTGATGTTTGTATGCATTTTGCATCAATGCCATGTTTAACTTGTTTTGCTCATATCTTCTAGACCGTATCTCCGAATTAAATGAACTTTATATGTAACTTGACTAGAATTTCGTGTAGATCATCGTGGTGCATCTTAACTTGCTGTTTAACAACTTGAACTTAAGATTTATTCAGATCTGGACCAATTTCGAAATTTGCATATGAGGACTTACCGGAATTGTTATATGTTGTTTCCGGCCTCATTTAAACTTGCTTTGATGTGTTGCTTTTGTTTGCATCATCTCTTGCCATGAGTAGCCTCATCTAGATTTGTCATGCATCATGCTTGTTGTGAATCATGTCTTGTTTATGTGTGGTGTGTTTACTATGTTGTGCTTCTTCTTGTTAGTTCCCGTTTCGTTGCGATCGTGAGGATTCGTTCGCTCACGCTTGGTTCGGCTTCATCCGCTCATCTTCTTCATGGACTCGTTCTTCTTCCTAGCGGGATTTTAGGCAAGATGACCGCTACCTGGATCTCATTACTATCATTGCTATGCTAGTTGCTTCGTTCTATCGCTATGCTGCGCTACCTATTACCTGTTCCTCAAGCCTCCCAAATTGCCATGTCAGCCTCTAACCTTTTGCACCCTTCCTAGCAAACCATTGTTTGGCTATGTTACCGCTTTGCTCAGCCCTCTTATAGCGTTGTTAGTTGCAGGTGAAGATGAAGTTTGCTCCTTGTTGAACATGGAGATGTTGTTCCTTGTTGGAACATGTTTACTTGTTGGGATATCACAATATATCTTATTTAATTAATGCATCTATATACTTGGTAAAGGGTGGAAGGCTCGGCCTTATGCCTGGTGTTTTGTTCCACTCTTGCCGCCTAGTTTTCGTCATATCGGTATTATGTTCCCGGATTTTGCGTCCCTAACGCGGTCGGGTGATTTATGGGACCCCTTGACAGTTCGCTTTGAATAAGACTTTTCCAAGAAGGCCCAACATTGGTTTTACCATTTGCCTCACCACCACCTACTTTTTCCCTTGGGAGTCGCTCTCTCGAGGGTCATCTTTATTTAGCCCCGGACCGGTGCTTCTCTAAGTGCTGGCCCAAACCGAGTAGATCGGGGCCCCTCGTGGCAACTCGAGGTTTGGTTTTACTCAGAGGATGTCTCATCCGGTGTTGCCTCGAGAACGAGATATGCGCAGCTCCTATCGGGATTGTCGGCGATCGGGCGGCTTTGCTGGTCTTGTTTTATTCTGTCGAAATGTCTTGTAGCCGGATTCCGAGACTGATCGGGTCTTCCGGGAGAAGGAATATCCTTCATTGATCGCGAGAGCTTATCATGGGCTAAGTTGGGACACCCTGCAGGGTTTAAACTTTCAAAGCCGTGCCCGCGGTTATGTGGCAGATGGGAATTTGTTAATATCCGGTTGTAGTAAACTTGAAGCAAACTCTTCTAAAATACACCAACCGTGTGCGTAATCGTGAGTGTCTCTTTTCGGGTTGATCGAGAGGAGAACACGGTTTCGGGTTATGTCGACGAAAGTAGGAGTTCAGGATCACTTCTTGATCATTACTAGTTGACGACCGTTCCTTTGTTTCTCTTCTCGCCTCATTTGCGTATGTTAGCCACCATACATGCTTAGTCGCTGCTGCAACCTCACCACTTTACCCCTTCCTTTCCCAATAAGCTTTGCTAGTCTTGATACCCATGGTAATGGGATTGCTGAGTCCTCGTGGCTCACAGATTACTACACCACCAGTTGCAGGTACAGGTTTTGCAATGATCTTGACGTGAGAGCGATGTTTGCTTGTGTTGGAGTTCTTCTTCTGCTTCTTCTTCGATCAGGGGATAGGTTCCAGGTCGGCAGCCTGGGCTAGCAGGGTGGATGTCGTTTGAATTTCTGTTTATGTTTCATCCATAGTCGGATGTTGATCTTGTATATGATGTTGATGTATTCTTGTGGCATTTGTGCCTTATGTATGTATCCCCATCTATTATGTAATGTTGATGTAATGATATCCACCTTGCAAAAGCGTCTTCAAGATGCGCTTCTATCCTTGGTGGGACCTTCGAGTTCCTTTTGGATAGGGTCGCATCTTGGGCGTGACAAGTTGGTATCAGAGCCTCGACCGACCCTAGGAGCCCCCTTGATTGATCGTGTAGTTTGGCCGCAGTTGAGTCTAGAATAAAACTGTTTTCTGAGTCTAGTTATATCGGAGAGTAGGAATTCTTTTTACTCCTCTGCCCCTTCGTCGCTCTGGTGAGGAATCTTGACGTAGGTGTTTTGAATTACTCCTCTTCCCCTTCAAATTTTCTTTAGGATCACGCAGTTGGTTCTTCGATCGTTGTTCCTCAGCTCTTTGCATCCGGTGCATTTCTCGTCAAGTTGACTCGAGCCTCTTCATCGTTGTCGAGTTCAATCCTCAGTTGTCTTCTTTTCCCACCCACCCACCCTTTTTCTTCTCGAAACCCGGAGTCCGTAATTGAGTATCCATCCTACTCGTGCGAAGTCTTTGCTTTCTTTCCTCAATGATTTCAACCGGTGCTTTCTTTTCAAGTTATTCGTCGGTTCTCCTTCCAAGTTGCCTTTGTTTTTTCCCGCCCTCCCACCCTCTTATTCCCGGAGTCTGAGTCTCTTTCGACCATCAATTTCATTCGTGTGGAGCCTCTTCAGTCTTCCCTCAATTATTTTAACCGGTGAATTCTCGTCTAGTTCGTCATTCTCCATCTCTTTATTTTCCGGTGGACTCAATTCAAGTTTTTCGGGTTGATCACATTCTTTTCCTTGGATCAAGTGTTTTCCCTGCTCGTTCGTCTCTCGCCAGTTTATCCTTCCGGAGTGTGCAAGACATCTCAAGAGATTCGAATTAATTCGAGGTTGTCACCTCAGTCAAATATTTCAATTGTTCCGGTGCATCATCTATCTCTTCAACATCCCTTTCCAATGGTGTTTTTCTCTTCAGTGGGCCCTAACCCACAGGTCTTTTCCCAGGATCTTACCTGACTCTTCTAATTTCCCCCGGAGTTATTCTCAAATCCTTTTCAAGTGTGACGTAAGAATGGATCCCATCAGTCACTTGCCTTCGCCAAGATCTCTTTCAAATCATTTCATTGTTGCCTCAACCTCTTCGCTTTTCGTTTCCCCGGAGTGCCTTAACAATTTTGGTGGTGTTTCTCGTCGTCATTGGAAGACCGAAGAATAGTTCCTTCTAAATCTTGTCCATTCTCCCGGAGATTCATGGTGATAGCTCGATGTTATCCTATCTAATTGTTTCCAGTTGTGCAATTCTTTTCATCCATCCGGAGTATTTCAGGAGTTGCTTTCTCTCTTGATCATCCGGAGGCCATCTTTTCGGAAGATTTCTTCGTTCTAAGTTTTCAGCTTCATTCATCTCAATATTCTTCCGGTGCCTCGTTCAAGTGTTCTTTAATCAGCTCATGATCTCTTTGTTCTTTTGCATCTAAATCCCCTCTAGCTTATTGGTTCTTCTAATTCTTCCCAATGGTTCATCCTCTTTCATCAGTCATTTCGAATTCTTACGGTGATTCCTTCAGATTCCTTTTTCCTTGATTATCATTTTAATTCATTCGTTCTTTTCATTCCTACCGGTGGTTCATGAAGACCTTCTCAAGTTTGCGATATGTCCCTTCTCAATCCTTTTTTCAAGAAGAATAAGTAGTATGCAAAATCCATTGCTTGTCATCAATTTAATTTGATGAAGGATAAGCATACAATAAATCTTATTCTTATTTCATCCAAGTGATTTCCTTCGGAGTTTGTTCTTGATGAATAAATTCTAGTTCCAAGTGTTTTCATCTTTTCTTTTCCGGAGTTCAATTTTTCCTCGGCCTTCTCGTCGGAACCTCCATCTAAATCATCGCAACGCTCATCTTATTCTTTCTTCCTTCATTCTATCTCATCATCCTTTTGGTCACCGGAGTTCTTCATGGTGGTTCTTCATGATTTAATTCATTCTTCAAGAGTTCATCAAGATTTTGTTGGTGGAGTTCAAGTATCTTTTCTTTTCGCGTCTCGAAGTGCAATTAATTATCCGTATTCTTTTGAAGTGGAGTTTTGCATTTCTTCGTTCCTCTCAGCTATTCAATCTTTTCCGCTTGTGGTTGGCTATCACCTCATAATTTTGAGATGTAATCTATAACTCCACAGCAAGCAATTCTTTTCGTTGTTGATTTTCTCAACAACTCCGTTCAATCCTTCCTTCTAAGTTCTTTTCATTCCATTCTTTCAATTCTTCCAGAGGTATTGCTTTGTTCATTTCGTCAAGTGCCATCCCATTTTGTGAAGTTTTTTTCTATTCTTTCCATTTTCAACCGGAGTGCTGCCTAAAACCTTTCAGTCTTATCCGTTTCTTTTCTCATTCTAACCACTCCGGTTAGAACGAGTTGTTTCATAGTCTATCTGATTCCGTGAGCTTTCGATTCTCGTCATTCTCGTCGTTCCTCTCGTTTTCTCGAGTGCTCTCGATTCTTTGCTTCTTCTCTTGAGTTTTTGTTTCACCTCAACCCTTTTCTCTTCCGTCTCGGTCCTAAGATCTCGGTACGAGATCTCTTGTTAGTGGAGGAGTGTTGTAACGCCCCGGATTCGATGCGCCAGGTGTCCGCCAGTTATTCGCCGTTGTTGCCATGTCATGTGCTTGCGTGTTGCACTTTGCCATGTCATCATCTGCATTTCATATCATGTCATCATGTGCATTTCATTTCGCATACGTGTCCGTCTCATGCATCCGAGCATTTTCCCCGTTGTCCGTTTTGCAATCCGGCACTCCTATGCCCTCCGGCGCCCCCTTTTACCTCATTTCATGAGTGGCCGAAAAAATGTTCTCAGAATGGGTTGCAACTTGTCATGCGGTCTTATTATAGTGTAGACAGACCGCCTGCCAAATTTCATCGCATTCGGAGTCCGTTTGATAGCCCAACCGTCATCCGTAGCGGCACCGTTGCCGGTTTAATCGTCGGACGTTTTCGGTCTCCGGAAACAGTTGCCGGGCTGCACTTCCCTTCTCTCCCCTCAGCCCAAACCAATCTCTCGCAGCCCACCTAGGCCTGCCTAACCCCCCCTCTCGATCGGGTCCGTCGGATCGCGATCGGAGGCTCCGAAACCCCTCCAAAATTCGCAAACCCTAGTCCCTACCCTTTATATACACCTTCCCCTTCCAATTTTGGCAGCCTATTCCCCTCTACTCCTCGTTTTCACCGCCTCCTCCCACCTCGAGGGCCGCGCCGCCGCCTCCCCTCTCCAGATCCGCCGCCGGCCACCTCATCCTCGCCACGTGGCGCCGCCTGTGTGGTCGCGCCGCCACCCAGCGCCGCCCTCCAACCGGAGCCGCCACGTCGCCCCAACCAGCACTCCACCACCGCTGCCCGCTGAAGCCATGGGGAGCCCGCCCGGGCAGCGACCGGCCCCGAGCAGCCCGTCTGCCTCGCTCCCCAGCGCCCGCTCCCCCTCGCCGCCGCCCTTCACCCCCGCCAACGGAGCCCAGGCCACGGCCGAAGCGCCCTAGCTGGTCGCGCCGCCCCTGCCCTTCTCTTCCTTCCTCTCTCTCTCTATCCATCTTACCCTCTCTCTCCCGCAGGGATCTCGCAGGAGCCGCCGCCAGAGTTCCACGCCTCGCCGTCCCATCGCCGTCCGGCCTCGTCGGTGCCGGGAATGGCCTCCCCGGGGCCAGATCCGTCCGGATCCGGCCGGGACCGCCACCCCATGGCCTCCTCCGCCCTCGCCGGCCTTGCCGGATCCCGCCGCCGCCATGGTTTAGCTCGGGAGCGAGCAGAGGAGCCGCTCGCTCCCCGTGCCCGTTGACTGCGCTCCTCCGCGTGGGCGGTCCAGCCAGCGCCAAGGCCGCCCAGCCCGACCCTTCCGCCGCCCAGGCCTGCCTCCTCCTCCGTCATGGGCCAAAGCCCAGGGTGAGCCGCCCCCTATCTCACGCCCTGAGCGCGGCATAGTTTCCCCCCGCTCACTGTTTTCGTTGTTAAAAAATGCCCAAGTCCCAGGATTTTTGTTATTTTCATGCATTTTCATCGTGCCATAACTCTGCATCCGTAGCTCCGTTTCATGCGTATAATATGTCAAATTGTTCGTCTCGAAGAGTAGATCATTTCATCTCATTGCATCATTTTCATTTGAGCTCATCTTGATGCCTGAATCTTCGTTGCAAGAGTGCTATGTGATGTTAGTTTCAGATTCTTATCAGAACATGCACTTTTGTCATTTTTGCCATGATTGATGTGTGCATCCTCTGAACTTGAGTCCTACATGTGTTTTGTAATATGCCATGCCATCTTTACAGAGGTGCTTACCATGTATTTTTGTGATCAATGTGGTGACTAGCACAAGCATGCAAACTAGGCTTCCTGATGTTGCTGATTTCAGCCCTGTTTTGCTGATATTTTTATGCCATGTTAACTTGATGCTACAGAGTGATCCATGCTTATTTTGAGATACTTCATTAAGGATGTTTTGTTCTACATGTCTTGCTCTATCCATCCATGCCCTTGTTTGCAATTATGGAGTGCCATAGCTTATGTCAATCGAGCTCTACTTTTGCTATAAAATGTTTCCTGGCAGATTGTTTACATGTTATTCAATTTTGCCAAGGTTGTTGTAGTTGATCCATGCACCCTATGATGTTGTTCTTGCCATGTATAGCTTCTATGCCATGTCTTCTTACTGTGAGTTGAATTGCCATGCCATGTATTGCTCTGTGGTGAGTGGTTCAAGCTCACCAACATGCCTACTTATTGTTGTTCCTGCCATGTATGAATCTGTAATATAACTTGCCATGTTTACTTGGGTACCATCATATTTTCTGATCCTTTTTGGCTTATGGTAAGTAAGGGACTTTTGTTCTATGCATTTAGTAGATTCATGCCATGCCTTTGTTTGCCATGTTAAGTTCCTGTAACATGCTGTTTGATAGCTCTAAACATTGCAACCTGATGTTATTTCTGCTAAAGTCTGAAACTGTTATTATTTGCAATCTTGCCATGTCATTTTGAGCATGTTCTAGTGATTTCTGGAGATAGTTCAGTGTTCATGTTTTGTAATGCTTTACCTGTACATCATGCCCATGCCTTTTGTTATTATGTTGAGGTCCTGTAGCATGTTGTTTTGATGCTTGCAATATGCCAACTTGCTGTTTTGGACAGATTGTTGCCATGACTTGTATAGGGTGTATGTGTTGATCCGTTGCTCCGTTTTGAGTGTGCTTTATATGAAACTTGCGTGATTTTGCATGTAGCTTCATATTATCATGTTGCATCTTTGTTTTGATGTGTTTTCTTGATGTTTGTATGCATTTTGCATCAATGCCATGTTTAACTTGTTTTGCTCATATCTTCTAGACCGTATCTCCGAATTAAATGAACTTTATATGTAACTTGACTAGAATTTCGTGTAGATCATCGTGGTGCATCTTAACTTGCTGTTTAACAACTTGAACTTAAGATTTATTCAGATCTGGACCAATTTCGAAATTTGCATATGAGGACTTACCGGAATTGTTATATGTTGTTTCCGGCCTCATTTAAACTTGCTTTGATGTGTTGCTTTTGTTTGCATCATCTCTTGCCATGAGTAGCCTCATCTAGATTTGTCATGCATCATGCTTGTTGTGAATCATGTCTTGTTTATGTGTGGTGTGTTTACTATGTTGTGCTTCTTCTTGTTAGTTCCCGTTTCGTTGCGATCGTGAGGATTCGTTCGTCTACGCTTGGTTCGGCTTCATCCGTTCATCTTCTTCATGGACTCGTTCTTCTTCCTAGCGGGATTTCAGGCAAGATGACCGCTACCCTGGATCTCATTACTATCATTGCTATGCTAGTTGCTTCGTTCTATCGCTATGCTGCGCTACCTATTACCTGTTCCTCAAGCCTCCCAAATTGCCATGTCAGCCTCTAACCTTTTGCACCCTTCCTAGCAAACCATTGTTTGGCTATGTTACCGCTTTGCTCAGCCCTCTTATAGCGTTGTTAGTTGCAGGTGAAGATGAAGTTTGTTCCTTGTTGGAACATGGAGATGTTGTTCCTTGTTGGAACATGTTTACTTGTTGGGATATCACAATATATCTTATTTAATTAATGCATCTATATACTTGGTAAAGGGTGGAAGGCTCGGCCTTATGCCTGGTGTTTTGTTCCACTCTTGCCGCCCTAGTTTTCGTCATATCGGTATTATGTTCCCGGATTTTGCGTCCCTAACGCGGTCGGGTGATTTATGGGACCCCTTGACAGTTCGCTTTGAATAAGACTTTTCCAAGAAGGCCCAACATTGGTTTTACCATTTGCCTCACCACCACCTACTTTTTCCCTTGGGAGTCGCTCTCGAGGGTCATCTTTATTAGCCCCCGGACCAGTGCTTCTCTAAGTGCTGGCCCGAGCCGAGTAGATCGGGGCCCCTCGTGGCAACTCGAGGTTTGGTTTTACTCGTAGGATGTCTCATCCGGTGTTGCCTCGAGAACGAGATATGTGCAGCTCCTATCGGGATTGTCGGCGCATCGGGCGGCTTTGCTGGTCTTGTTTTATTCTTGTCGAAATGTCTTGTATCCGGATTCGAGACTGATCGGGTCTTCCGGGAGAAGGAATATCCTTCGTTGATCGCGAGAGCTTATCATGGGCTAAGTTGGGACACCCTGCAGGGTTTAAACTTTCGAAAGCCGTGCCCGCGGTTATGTGGCGATGGGAATTTGTTAATATCCGGTTGTAGTAAACTTGAAGCAAACTCTTCTAAAATACACCAACCGTATGCGTAACGTGAGTGTCTCTTTTCGGGTTGATCGAGAGGAGAACACGGTTTCTGGGTTATGTCTGACGTAAGTAGGAGTTCAGGATCACTTCTTGATCATTACTAGTTGACGACCGTTCCTTTGTTTCTCTTCTCGCTCTCATTTGCGTATGTTAGCCACCATACATGCTTAGTCGCTGCTACAACCTCACCACTTTACCCCTTCCTTTCCCAATAAGCTTTGCTAGTCTTGATACCCATGGTAATGGGATTGCTGAGTCCTCGTGGCTCACAGATTACTACACCACCAGTTGCAGGTACAGGTTTCGCGATGATCTTGACGTGAGAGCGATGTTTGCTTGTGTTGGAGTTCTTCTTACGCTTCTTCTTCGATCAGGGATAGGTTCCGTGTCGGCAGCCTGGGCTAGCAGGGTGGATGTCGTTTGAATTTCTGTTTATGTTTCATCCGTAGTCGGATGTTGATCTTGTATATGATGTTGATGTATTCTTGTGGCATTTGTGCCTTATTTATGTATCCCCATCTATTATGTAATGTTGATGTAATGATATCCACCTTGCAAAAGCGTCTTCAAGATGCGCTTCTATCCTTGGTGGGACCTTCGAGTTCCTTTTGGATAGGGTCGCATCTTGGGCGTGACACGCCGCCCCGGGCCCCTCTCTCCCTCTTCTCGCCGCCGCCTCGCCCCTCATCTCACGCCGCCGCCGCATCTCGCGCCGCCGGGGAGATCCGCCGAGCTCCGCCCGAAGCCACCTCTCTCGCCGCCGCCGACCACCGCCGCCGCCACCTCCGACTCAAATCGCCCGTGCAGCGCTTCGCCGTCGCCCCTGCCGCGCCGAAGCCACCGTCTCGCCTTGCCCCGCTCGCCGGAGAATGCCGCCATCGTCCCGCCGTCGCCGGAGTCCATCAGCGCCGCCATCGGGTTTTTTTGCCAAAAACTGCCCAAATCGATCGAACCGGTAAGAACCACTCAGACCGGTTTTTTTAGGTTCGGTTTAGTAGTCGTTTTTTTTTTAAAAATAACCCCGTTTAGTATATTTAGAGGATGCTGCTGGTTTAGCCTCTGGAGCGAACGATTTCATAGTTCAGGGTTCAGGAGTGAATGTTCGTTGTTTAGAATTTTTCTTTTTCTTTTTAAATTCTGCCATGGACCCTTCTGTGATTTAAAGTTTTACAGATTAGCCCCTGTTTTTCAAATGTTCAGAACTTTTCACTCGTTAGTCCAAATTCAACGAAACCAACGCTCACTTCTTCGTTAAGATCCCCTCTATCCAGTAATCCAACTCAAACATGTTTTTGAAAGGTTAAAATTTGAATTAGATCAGATTTGAACTTCGCTTGATCATAGCTTGAGTTTCGTAACTCCGATTTAGTTGATTCTTTTTGCAAATCGAAGCTCTTGACCTAAACTTTCTGATAAGGAAAAATTCACATAATTTTGGTACTGTTAGAAATTATTTTATGTTGCAAGAGTTATTTGCTTGGTTTTGATGTTTTCCGAATCGTTTTGTTCGTTCGGTCCAATGTTTTGAGTGATTGCTTATGTGTGGCTACTATTGCTTGATTACGATAGATTGACCGGAGTGTGACGAGTAGAGCTATCAAGATTTTGAGTGCGAATCATCTTCGTCAACATTGCAGGCAAGTAACACTTTCATCATATACTTTTCATACCCAGTTTTTATGCATTAGATCAATCCTCAAACATTGCATGATTAAGATCTAATTAAATTGTGGGTTGGGAAGTAGTTGCTGAGGTAGGAACCTATTGCCCTGTTACTATCCAACCCTTGGGAGTTACTTCTATGCGTTGCTTATATTGCTATGCTATGCTCGTAGACGTGGTTTGGGTATGAGTGAAATCCATGACTGATGTGAGATTGTTATTTGATGGCTCAACTTAAGGTGGCAACTTAAATACACATCTGGGTGGATTGCTAGGGGCACCCTGGGGATATACCAGTGGACTTGCCCGAACACCTAGGGATATACCAGTGTTGTC
This sequence comes from Aegilops longissima, assembly GCA_021605205.1. Classification (NCBI taxonomy): domain Eukaryota; kingdom Viridiplantae; phylum Streptophyta; class Magnoliopsida; order Poales; family Poaceae; genus Aegilops; species Aegilops longissima. The sequence continues at coordinate 180,238,283 of CM038678.1, read as the reverse complement.
CTAGGAGATCCTGGGGATATACCGTGTGATCATCCTACGGTCCGCCACCCAGGCTCAAAGGGATCATAAGATTATTCATGCTAGAAACTTACGTGTGCAGCCACAAGCCATTATGGGCTCTGGCATAGTTGACTAAGTTGTGCGAACTCTTACGAGTAGACTAGCAGATGTAGGGGAAAGTAGGTGTACCGGTCTACCCACATGTAAGGTGCTAGCGCTTCCGAAAGACTATGTCTCGGTCATCCATTTCTCAAACATCATGTAGTGCGAGAAATCCAACGGAGGCGATCGAGTCTTGTGGGGAAAAGTGCACAAACCTCTGCAGAGTGTATAAACTAATCATTATTAGCCGTGTCCCCGGTTATGGACATCTTGAGTATCTAGTTCTTGGATTATCCTGTTGATCTCATCACGTTACTTAATATAATTTGTTTGGTTTAATGAGTACTTTTAATTGGGATTGAGGATGCTGTCAACCATTCTCAATGTTTCACAACCACCATGATAGTTAAATAAATTTATTCCTTTGCGAGAGGGAAAATTGGCTTTTCGCAAAAGCTGTAACCATAGAGCTTTCCACCAGCCATATATGCATGTAGTATAGCTTATTCTTTCATTACTCTCTATGTGTTACATTGCCAGCATATTCCATGTGCTGACCCGTTTTTGGGCTGGAACGTTTCATGTTGCAGACATTTTAGACGACGAGTAAGTGATACGTTAGGGTTTCGATTTCTACACTCAACTTTGCCGTTGGTGCAGATGGGAATCCACAACCTTGTTGCTTCCGCTATATATTTTGGATTGAGGTAATAGTATTTACGTTATTTATACATGTGATTTACCTCTGTTATAAATCCTCGAGTACTGTGTGTGTCAGCATACCGATCCAGGGATGACACTTAAGCACAGAGACTTGATCCATTCGGGTCGGGTCGCTACATGATTCCTTTTGATGAGCATGAGATGGATGAAGTTAGAAAGCACAACTTCTGTACCCTCCTTTTACTTTCTGTTATTTAGTTGAAACAAAGTAAAATTAGTATTTTTTGTCTGTTTTCTGAATTATACGTGCAATAAAAAAATACCCCAAAAATAAAAGTTCTCCAAATGCCCCAAAATTGAAATATTATTTTTCTGGAATATTCGAGAATATCTGGCACTGAGAACATAGCAGGGGAGCAAGCACCTGGCCACGAGGGTCCAGGGCGCACCCCCTCCCTCGTGGGCCCATGGTGGCTCCCCTCCACTTATTCCTGCACCCACACACTCCTTCTTCCTCCCAAAAAAATCACCAACCAGTTCAAGCACGAGTTCTAGCTCATTTTGTTGCGATTTTTGATCTCCTTGCTCAAAGCACCTCTCACAAAACTACTTTGGGGGATTGTTCCTTGGTATGTGACTCCTCCAATGGTCCAATTAGTTTTTGTTCTAGTGCTTTATTCATTGCAAATTTGTGCTGCCTAGGTGACCATGTTCTTGAGCTTGCATGTCAAATTTATAGGTTTCCAAGTAGTTCTAATGCATGATATAGTCTCTAGGCACTTGTGGGAGTAGTTGCTATCAACTTTGTTGAGCTTGGTTCACTTTTATTTGAAGTTACTAAAATTTCAGAAATTTTTTAGAGGAAGAAATATGTTTAGGAAAATGTACCAAGGTGGCCCTTCAACGAAGCAAGGACCCAGGCTCGCAATGCGCGATGCTGACAATGAACCACCAAGGGACGCTCAAGTGCGAGCTTGTGAATGGCCTTCAGAGGACTTCATGGATTGAGCAGGAATCAAGGAAGAATTTAACGCATATGTGCGTAACGCTGATCTTGTGAGCTTCGAGGCAGACAAGTGCCTTCAGTACCACTATCTCACTGATTCCTTTGTGAGGAGGTTTGAATTTTCATCATCACGCAATTCTCAAACTGTCCTGTTTGATCTTTATGAAAATTCTTATACTATGGACTTAGAGGATTTTAATACTGCTTGCAAACTTCCACAATGGGTTAGTCCTAGTGAACCTCGCAAATCTGAATTTAGAGATTTTCTTGCTAGTATAACTGTGGGGGAATCTAGAGACATAGAACAAGCTACCATAGGGAGCATTCATTTTCCTGCTATACATTATTTTGCTCTCTTCATAGGTAGGTGCATAAATGGTAAGGATGAAGCATGTCACATGTGTGTCCCCGACCTCAGTGTTCTCAGGAGTGCTGTATTAGGAGATAAACATTATAATTTGGGAGCCATTGTTGCACGTAGGTTGCATAATAATAGATTTAATGGAGATTTCTTTGGTGGAGTTTATGCAACCCGTTTAGCTAATTTTCTTAATATACCCATACGTGAGGATGATATTGAGTTGCCTCCTGCTTATTTAGATTATGAGGCTATGGTTCGTCATCGTTTTGTTGAGAGGAATGATCAGTTCCTCCAGTACCGACTAATCTTTGACAGACGGTGCACCTATCACGTCGCTCTCCCTGCTTCTACTTTCTTTGACTTTCAGGCGAAGGGGAGATATTTCATAACTAGGGAGGAGGCGAACGAGTACGAGAGGAGGGCTGAGATAGCTCCCCTCCAAGCTGCAGCCCACGATGCAATAACTTCTACATCTCAGTACGACCCCAACTATAACTTTGGATATCCGCCAGGCCAGCCGTGGCAATAGACCAACTTAGGCCAAAAGCCTAAGCTTGGGGGAGTACATATTTCTCACCGACATTACATTTATGTTCACACACTCATTGCTAGTTGTCGGTGCTCATACTTTTTCACTGTAATATCCATGCTAGTTTATTTTCTTTTTGTTGCTTTCTTCTTGTGTGTTTGAAAAACCTTAAGAAAAACAGAAAAAATTAGTAGAATCCTTTAGCTAGTTTACTTTTCTTGCTATAGTAGTAATAATTAAAAGAAAACCCAAAAAGATTTCATGTTCTTCTTTTGCTTGTTGGGAGCTTTCCCATGTAAATAATTTTATTTCTTTTCTTTTCTTTGGGGGTCGATAGGGGAAGACCATAATGAAAATGTTGAAGTGGCTCTTATATGGATTATTGTTGATTTAACCAAGAGCCCATATTGCTTTGTCTTCTCCTGTTTATTGAATGCTTGCAGATTCCAGCTTAGTCCAATGCACGTGCACTATTATTATTATTCACATCATACGGTCGTGCAAGTGAAAGGCAATTATGACGATATATGATGGACTGAGTGAGATGGGAGAAGCTGGTATGAACTCGACCTCTCTTATTTTTGTAAATATGATTAGTTCATCGTTCCTGATTCAGCCTATTATGAATAAACATGTTTGCAATGACAATTAGAGATTATAGTTACTTATGCCATGCTTAATTAGCTAGGAGCTTATAATGGTTTACCTTGCGTGCCAACATGCTATTAAGATGGTTGTGATGTGGTATGATGGGTGGTATCCTTCTTTGAATGATTGAAGTGACTTGACTTAGCACATGCTCACACATGTAGTTGAAATAAATCAACATAGCCTTCACGATATTTATGTTCATGGTGGATTATATCCTACTCATGCTTGCACCCAATGTTCATTAATTTTAATGCATGTTCATGACTGTTGTCGCTCTCTAGTTGGTCGCTTCCCAGTCTTTTACTAGCCTTCACTTGTACTAAGTGGGAATACTGCTTGTGCATCCAATCCCTTAAACCCCAAAGTTATTCCATATGAGTCCACTATACCTTCCTATATGCGGTATCTACCTGCCGTTCCAAGTAAATTTGTATGTGCCAAACTCTAAACCTTCAAATGAAATTCTGTTTTGTATGCTCGAATAGCTCATGTATCAACTAGGGCTGTCTGTATCTTCCATGTTAGGCGGGTTATTCTCAAGAGGAGTGGACTCCGCTCCTCACTCACGAGAAAATGGCTGGTCACCGGAATGCCCAGTCCCATGCTTTATGCAAATCAAATCAAAATAATTGCAAACAAAACTCCCCCCGGACTGTTGTTAGTTGTAGGCACTCGTTTTTTCGAGCAAGCCATGGATTGATGCTTGTTGGTGGAGGGGGAGTATAAACTTTACCATTCTGTTTGGGAACCGCCTATAATGTGTGTAGCATGGAAGATATTGCCATCTCTTGGTTGTTATGTTGACAATGAAAGTATGCCACTCAAAATATTATTTATCTCTATTTCAAAATCGAGCTCTGGCACCTCTACAAATCCCTGCTTCCCCCTATGAAGGGCCTATCTATTTACTTTTATGTTGAGTCATCACCCTCTTATTAAAAAGCACCAGCTGGAGAGCACCGCTGTCATTTGCGTCCATTACTATTAATTTATATTGGGTATGACTGGATCCCTTTTACCATGAATTACAATGTTTAGTCAGTCCTTGATCTTTAAAGGTGCTCTGCATTTATGTTTTGCGGTCTCAGAAAGGGCTAGCGAGATAACATCTTGTTATATCATATTATGATTGTTTTGAGAAAGTGTTGTCATCCGAGATTTATTATTATTGCTCGCTAGTTGATTATGCCATTGATATTAGTAAACATGAGACCTAAGTGTTATTGTGAATATGGTTAGTTCATAATATTTGCTGAAAACTTGAATGCTGGCTTTACATATTTACAACAACAAGAGCAAACAGAGTTTGTAAAAGGTTTTCTTTATCACTTTCAGTTTATCAACTGAATTGCTTGAGGACAAGCAAAGGTTTAAGCTTGGGGGAGTTGATACGTCTCCGTCGTATCTACTTTTCCAAACACTTTTGCCCTTGTTTTGGACTCTAAATTGCATGATTTGAATGGAACTAACCCGGACTGACGCTATTTTCAGCAGAATTGCCATGGTGTTATCTTTGTGCAGAAACAAAAGTTCTCGGAATGACCTGAAACTTCACGGAGATTATTTTTGGAAATAATAAAAAATACTGGCGAAAGAATCAAGGCCAGGGGGCCACACCCTTTCCACGAGGGTGAGGGGCGCGCCTGCCCCCTGGGTGCACCCCCCTGCCTCGTGGGCTCCCTGGAGCTCCACCGACCTCAACTCCAACTCCATATATTCGTGTTCGGGGAGAAAAAATCAGAGAGAAAGATTCATCGCGTTTTATAATATGGAGCCGCCGCCAAGCCCTAAACTATCTCGGGAGGGCTGATCTGGAGTCAGTTCGGGGCTCCGGAAAGGGGAATCCATCGCCATCTTTATCACACCATCCTCCATCACCAATTTCATGATGCTCACCGCCGTGCGTGAGTAATTCCATCGTAGGCTTGCTGGACGGTGATGGGTTGGATGAGATTTATCATGTAATCGAGTTAGCTTTGTTAGAGTTTGATCCCTAGTATCCACTATGTTCTGAGATTGATGTTGCTATGACTTTGCTATGCTTAATCATTGTCACTAGGGCCTGAGTGCCATGATTTCAGATCTGAACCTATAATGTTTCCATGAATATATGTGAGTTCTTGATCCTAACTTGCAAGTCTATAGTCACCTACTATGTGTTATGATCCGGCAACCCCGAAGTGACAATAATCGGGACCACTCCCGGTGATGACCATAGTTTGAGGAGTTCATGTATTCACTATGTGCTAATGCTTTGATCCGGTACTCTATTAAAAGGAGCCTTAATATCCCTTAGTTTCCATTAGGACCCCGCTACCACGGGAGGGTAGGACAAAAGATGTCATGCAAGTTCTTTTCCATAAGCACGTATGACTATATTCGGAATACATGCCTACATTACATTGATGAATTGGAGCTAGTTCTATGTCACCCTATGTTATGATTGTTACACGATGAACCGCATCCGGCATAATTCTCCATCACCGATCCAATGCCTACGAGCTTTTCACATATTGTTCTTCACTTATTTACTTTTCCGTTGCTACTGTTACAATCACTACAAAACCCAAAAATATTACTTTTGCTACCGTTACTTCCATACTACTTTGCTACTAAATACTTTGCTGCAGATACTAAGTTATCCAGGTGTGGTTGAATTGACAACTCAGCTGATAATACTTGAGAATATTCTTTGGCTCCCCTTGTGTCGAATCGATAAATTTGGGTTGAATATTCTACCCTCGAAAACTGTTGCGATCCCCTATACTTGTGGGTTATCTTACGCCAGACCCCTCCCGATTAACAGGATCCCGTTTCGAACGTGGCCGGTCGAACACAAGGCCGTTTCCTCTGTTCTGCGGTACGCCAGGCCTCGTTTCCAGCGGCTGTTCCGTCCAAGCCCTCCTGATGAACACAACGATGCATTCTGTTCCGACCCAGCCGGTTGGCTCCCCATGAACACGACAACGACGTTGTTTCTCCGTTCCGACCCAGCCATGTACACGAGCCCTGGCCGTACGTATGCGCAAGTAGGCATTCGAGATCCCGCCCGTATGTACGTACGTGGTCGTATTTACTTTCTTGCACCCTGGCCGCTGTACGTACATGTACATGCTACGTGCGCGCCTCTGCTACGACACGTGCGCACCTCTACATCGACCAGTATGTACGTACATGTTCGCGACCAGAATGACATAGGGTGAGTTCTTGATCCTATCTTGCAAGTCTATAGTCACCGACTATGTGTTATGATCCGGCAACCCCGAAGTGACAATAATCGGGACCACTCCCGGTGATGACCATAGTTTGAGGAGTTCATGTATTCACTATGTGCTAATGCTTTGGTCCGGTACTCTATTAAAAGGAGCCTTAATATCCCTTAGTTTCCATTAGGACCCCGCTACCACGGGAGGGTAGGACAAAAGATGTCATGCAAGTTCTTTTCCATAAGCACGTATGACTATATTCGGAATACATGCCTACATTACATTGATGAATTGGAGCTAGTTCTATGTCACCCTATGTTATGATTGTTACATGATGAACCGCATCCGGCATAATTCTCCATCACCGATCCAATGCCTACGAGCTTTTCACATATTGTTCTTCGCTTATTTACTTTTCCGTTTCTACTATTACAATCACTACAAAACCCAAAAATATTACTTTTGCTACCGTTACTTCCATACTACTTTGCTACTAAATACTTTGCTGCAGATACTAAGTTATCCAGGTGTGGTTGAATTGACAACTCAGCTGATAATACTTGAGAATATTCTTTGGCTCCCCTTGTGTCGAATCGATAAATTTGGGTTGAATATTCTACCCTCAAAAACTGTTGCGATCCCCTATACTTGTGGGTTATCATACGCCAGACCCCTCCCGATGAACAGGATCCCGTTTCGAACGTGGCCGGTCGAACACAAGGCCGTTTCCTCCGTTCTGCGGTACGCCAGGCCTCGTTTCCAGCGGCTGTTACGTCCAAGCCCTCCTGATGAACACGACGATGCATCCTGTTCCGACCCAGCCGGTTGGCTCCCCATGAACACGACGACGACGTTGTTTCTCCGTTCCGACCCAGCCATGTACACGAGCCCTGGCCGTGCGTATGCGCAAGTAGGCGTTCGAGACCCCGCCCGTATGTACGTACGTGGCCGTATTTACTTTCTTGCACCCTGGCCGCTGTACGTACATGTACATGCTACGTGCGCGCCTCTGCTACGACACGTGCGCGCCTCTACATCGACCAGTATGTACGTACATGTTCGCAACCAGAATGACAACGCTACGTACGCTTCGACCAGGTAGGTCCCGACTGTCAGGCACTTCCTTGCGTGCGAAGATCTAGCTGGTGGGTCCTAGCAGTCAGGGGGGCGAATCCGTTTTTTTACCCGGACGCACTTCCTTGCGTGCGAAGATGTAGCTGGTGGGTCCGAGCAGTCAGGGGGAAATGTTTTTTTTGGGAAATACGGTGGCCCGTCCGGCGGTTCAACGCTGTCAGGTAGAGGAATATTTATTTTGCGCGTAATAAGGAGGCACTTCCTTGCTGCAGCCGTGGACCCAGCTGTCAGCCTCTACACGTACAGTCCACGTCCGATGGAAGCCGTTCCTTGACCATGTTGACCAAGCCGCGCCGAGAGCACCAGGGCGGTGGACGACGGCGAGGCCTAGGAAGGGGACGACGCAGAGCCAGGGAAGACATGGCAGTGGATGCCCACGCGTAGAGGAGTATGATGGTTCACTGGTTCGCTGCGGTGTGAGGCTGTCGCCGCTGCAGAATAACAGGGGGTGTGGGTGAGTAGAGGGATGGCCTGGCCAGCGGTTGGAGTAGTAGGGGCGGTGAGGCCTCCGCCGCATCGCAGCCGGCCACGGGAGGGAGGAGCACGAGGCACGACCGGCGCTGGTTTGGGCGGCTGGAGCACGAAGACCAGAGGTTGAAGAAGCACTACGGCCGTTGGATGGACATCGTACGGTCAGTGGAGCTAGAACGTGCATATTGACTAAGTTGACAAAGCCCTCCGTCCCCATCAACTTAGTAGGCCCACAAGTCAGCCTGCCACTATACTGGGTCCCAGCTAGCAGGGGGAGTATTCATTTTTTGTGCGTAATAAGGAGGCACTTCCTTGCGTGCGAAGATATAGCTGGTGGGTCCAAGATGTCAGCGGCGATAACGTTTTTTTCGTGAAATACAGAGGCCCTTTCGGTGGGTCCCAGATGTTAGGTGGATGAATCATTATTTTGCGTGTAATAAGGAGGCATTTCCTTGCGTGCGGCCGTGGACCCAGCTGTCAGCCTCTCCACGATCCGCCGGATGCATGTCGGTCATTGACCACGTTGACCAGGCCGCGCCGAGAGCACTAGGGCGGTGGACGACGGCGAGGCCTAGGAAGGGACACGGAGGCAGGGAAGACTCGGCAGTTGTTTCCCACGCTGAGGGGAGTACGACTGTACGAGGATTTACTGGTTCGTGTGCCGTCGCTGGAGAATAACAATAGGTGTGGGTGAGTAGAGGGATGGCTAGGCCAGCGATGGGAGTACGGTGGGGCGGTGAGGCTGTGGTAGCACAGCCGGCCATGAGGAAGGAGGGAGCAGCAATCCCTTGGCGCTTGTTTGGCCATTGGAGCAGGAAGAGCAGAGATTGAAGAAGACGGCGACCGTTGGATGGACATCCAACGATCCTTTGCTGTCGTCAAACTTTTTTCTGAAAGCCTCAAATCTGTGGAAAACATCATACAACCCATCTGCCATTATTTCTAATAATTTACATCCCATTTGCTAATTCTTAAGGTTTTTTTGGAGCCCATATTCTTTTTGTTAGCAATACAGCCCATATTGTGGCCACGGTTAAAAATTATCTGAAATTTTGCATATTTGGTGCGGTCCGAACTGTTTTAATCCCGAAATTTGAGTCACATTCAAACTGATTTTAAAAATAAATGTATATCAATATAAAATCCAACAACTTGTCCACGCATAAAAATCAATGCAATTTAAAATCTCGAAATGAAAAAAAGAAATTTGAAACTAATTGCCGGTTTGATGTGTTTTAAAAATGTACATCCCATTTCTCATTACTGATAGGCCATTTTCTCGGCCAGCCGAATGAAGCTCTCCTCGTCTTGAAAGATTTGCAGGCCAACAGGCCTGACAAAGCGACTTACTTGGCAAATCACAAAAAAACTGGGCTGTGGCCGTGGACCCAGCTGTCAGCCTCTCCACGCACAGTACTCTTCCGATGGAAGTCGGTCGTTGACCACATTGACCACGCCGCACTGAGAGCACCAAGGCGGTGGACGACGGCGAGGCCTAGGAAGGGGACGGTGCGGAGCCGGGGAAGACGCGGCAGTGGATGCCCACGCAGAGAGGAGTACGAGGGTTCACTGGTTCGGCTGCAGTGTGAGGCTGCCGTCGCCGCAGAATAACAGGGGGTGTGGGTGAGTGGAGGGATGGCCTGGCCAGCGGTGGGAGTAGTATGGGGGTGGTGAGGCCTCCGCGGTAGCACAGCCGGCCACGGGAGGCAGGAGCAGGCGGCACGACCGGCGCTGCTTTGGGCGGCTGGAGCAAGAAGACTAGAGGTTGAAGAAGCACTAAGGCCATTGGATGGACATCGTACGGTCACTGGAGCTAGAATCGTTCATATTGACTAACTTGACAAAGCCCTCCGTCCCTGTCAACTTAGTAGGCCCACAAGTCAGCCTCCCACTGTGATGGGTCCCAGCTGGCAGGGGGTATTCATTTTTTTGTGCGCAATAAGGAGGCACTTCCTTGCGTGCGAAGATATAGTTGGTGGGTCTGACTTGTCAGCGGAGGGAACATTTTTTTCTGGAAATACAGAGGCCCTTCTGGCGGGTCCCAGATGTCAGGTGAAGGAATCATTATTTTGCGCGTAATAAGGAGGCATTTCCTTGTGTGCGGCCGTGGACCCAGCTGTCAGCCTCTCCATGTACAGTCCACTTCCGATGGATGTGGTTATCGAATTACCATTCTAACCTTGATCGTGCTATCGAGCCTATATTTCGGGTGCAACTTTCAACCAATGTTTAAATATGTATGTTTTGCTCGAGCATAAATCATTATATCATTTGATCTAACAAATGATATCTCCATGTTCACATAATTGTGGAAATACATCTTTTGGAAATCTCGATGAGTTGTCGCTGAGTCCATCAGCCACCTCCTCATCCTCTCCTTAGTTTAATAATGAACTCTCGTTTCAGAACTCACTCCCATAGTTCGTTCCCCGAGCCTGAGGTATCCTCACACCAATCATATCTGAATCTCCGTCAGATATGATGGTTGGAACATATTTACAAGAGTTATAACGCTAGTATTCATAAGACCCGGTAAGGTGATGTCATGCCTAGCACACCTGGCCGGAGGACCTATTGTTATAGTTGTTCCTTTTTGGCAAGGTTAACCATTCTTCCATGAGGGAATTGTAAGACTTATTCTATAAGTTATTCTTGATGAATCCTCTGAGTATCCAAAATCTGACCTTTGTTTAGAGACCATGCAATGCTATCTCGAAGCATATTTGTGGTACTCCGATTTTCAACAAGAACATTTGAAGCGCAATGCTAAATGTTTCCTGCTTAATTATCCAAACACCGTTGTATGGGTAATGTCATGAAATTTCTCTCCCCTACCTAAAGAGTTTTCTACATTATATCATGTCACGGATATCATACTATGTTTGTCCTTGGAAAGGAAATACCCCTGAAATATGTGTTTTAACACATTTTCCTTTCCAATGTTCTGTTTAATCTGATAATCGTATTTTCCTTTCCATTGTTTGGTTTAACCTTTCTTGTGATCTATATGATCTAAGCAGTAATATTCTCCTGCTTATGTAAACACCTCGGTGTACAACTTTCTCAGTAAGACCCTGTTATTATTGTTGATGACATTCTGGTGGCCACCGATGGACGAGAACTTTGCCTATTGGTCCGCCTCGTCCAACGAGCAGGAGAATGGTTCTCTTCGTCCCTCGCCCTTGGTACCGATGTTGTTGCCGACATGCGTACATGATCGTGCAAGACGTCATGCCCTTCCTACTTTAACACACATGGTGGGCCCATAACCCATAGTTCCACAGGATCAAAACCTGACTCTCCTGTACACCCCCTGTTCCCAAGGTTGTTCCTCGTGCGTGGCCTCGTATTTAATTCACGAGCCACCTTCCGAGAGATCATCAATTCTGGTATCAGACACAATGCTTATCCCCGTTGCTTTGAACCCCTTTCACGCCCTGTAGCAGGAATCGAACGATTGCCTACCCGCTCGAAACTTCTCATGGTACCTACTTACTTTGCTCTCGATATTGTCTTAAGTTTCCATTCGGGAGTTACTTCCCGCCACCATCCCTGATGTTATCAACCAGATAGTTAACCTTTCGGAGGTCCATTTTTCCGAAGTTACCCCTTGTCCTTCATATGTATAATGAAAACTCCGAAGAAAGGATCACGACTTCATCATGATGACCTGAAGCCGAGGTATGAAGACATCAATGGTATGGATCGACCTCTTCGAGAAGAGCAACCAAGACGAAGAAGACCCGTTAGAATTTCGTAACCAAATCCCTTCCCCCATACTCCCCCTCTTAAATCTCGGGACGAGATTTCTTGTAGTGGAGGAGAATTGTGACGCCCGGATATTTAAGCTACAGTGAACCCCGCTAATGTTGCCACACCACCTCAACATTACTGTTGGTAGACTCACGTTAGATTGAAATCTGTTCGAATTAAAAATTCAAAATCAGGCTAACGATAAAGGTTTTCAAATGTTAAAACTAAAACGTTCGGGAGGTGTAAAATAAATCATAGGCAATTATGGTGAAGGACCCATATCTAAATAAAATATTGAGATGCACAATAGTAGATAAAGCAGCAACAAACTAAATTATTTAAATGCTTTTAAATACTAACAATTATTAAACTAGTTCAGTTGGTCACCAAGCTTGTTGAGGTAGTGGCATATGTTATTATGCTAATTTAGGAGTAGGGTTATATTTTTTTGTAATACTATTTGCTAGCTAAAAGGAAACACAAAAGAGAGATAAATAAAAACAGAACAAAAGAAAAGAAAACCCCCAATTCCCCATAGGTGTCGGCCCATCCCACCCATCGGCAGCCCAATCGGACCACCAGGCCAGCCCACCCACTCCCCATAACCCACTCCCCGGTCAAACCCTAACCCCCGTCGCCCCCCCCCCTCACGTTCGCCTCCTCCCCGTTCCAGATCTGGATCGGGGGAACGAACCCAGGACGCGCCCCAGCCGCTCGTCACATGCCGGGACTCCACCGTCGCCGCCTCGTCCGCCATCGCCGCCACGGAGCCACCCGTCGCCGAGCACCTTTCGTCTTCTTCCCGCCGGATCGCTTTGAGCCGGAGCCGCTCGACCCCCCTGTGAACCATCGCCGGACGCCGTCGCCGCGGTCCTCTCCGTCACCGGCGCTCCCCGTCCCCGTCGCCGATGCCACCTCATCGGACTGCTTCCCCTGCGTTGCTGTCGTCCCCGACCCCCTCCACGAGCCCCGCTGCCCCGTCCCTACAAATCCCGGTGAGGCCACGGCCTCCGCCCTCCTCCTTCCCCTGTCCCCGCGCCGTCCGCGCCTCCATGATGCGCCATCACAGACGCACGCCGCCGCCACCCACTGTGTTGCTCCTCCGCTTCTCCCTCTGCTTTGCTACGGCTGGAGCTCCACGTCGGCACCCGCCCAGCCCCCTGCTCCTCGTGGCCGCGCACTATGTGCCGTGGCCGCCACCGCTCGCCGTTCCGCTTCCCCCATGCGGCGCCGCACGGGTCCACCCCCGATGGCCGTCGCCCACACTGGCTAAACGCCACCGCGCCCCAGTGGCCTCACCTCGCCTCCCCGATCGGGCTCGGCCCTGCACAGGTGCGTCCGTAAGCGCATCACTGGCGCCCAGCCCGCTAAGGCCATAATATCGACATGCAGGCCCACGCCCCTGGAATGGTTAAAATAATAGTAATAACATATAAAAAACAATAAAAATATATTAGTTAATTAATTAATTAACCCTGATTAATTAACCTATTTAGTTAATTAAAACACTAATCTGTCACAGACTAATGGGGCCCACAATTAATTAATCCTAATTAGTCTAAAACAAATCCTATTTCACCTCTGTCTCAATGACAGGTTGGTCCCACTAGACCCACATGCTAGGGTTGACTCTGGTCAGCCGGGTTTGACCTGCTGACGTCATGGTGATGTCATGCTGACATCACCTTTCACTATTCTGGATAATGTTCGATTTAAATAATTAAATAAATTGCAAAAATGCAAAAAACTTTGAAAAATAATATAAAATAAACCGTAACTCAGATGAAAATGTTTTGTACATGAAAGTTGCTCAGAACAAATAGACGAATCCGAATACGCAGCCCGTTCATCCGCCACACATCCCTAGCATAGCAAACACGCAACTTTCCCCCTTCGGTTCATCTGTTCGAAAACGCAAAACACCGGAGATACTTACCCGGATGTTTCCCCCCTTCGTCGATATCACCTCCTACCGCGTTAGGGCACACCTAGCACCGCGCGTTGTCTTGTCATGCACCGTCATGCTTATGTTTGCATTATATTTATTGTTTCTTCCCCCTCTTCTCTCTGGTAGACTACGAGACCGACGCTGCTGCTGCCCAGTTCGACTACGGAGATGATGACCCCTCCTTCTTGCCAGAGCAACCAGGCAAGCCCCCCCCTTGATCACCAGATCTCGCCTACTCTACTCTCTACTGCTTGCATTAGAGTAGTGTAACATGTTAATGCTTTCCAGTTATCCTATCCTGATGCATAGCCTGTCCTTGCTACTACTGTTGTTACCTTTACCTGCAATCCTACATGCCTAGTATAGAATGCTAGTTTTCCATCAGTGGCCCTACATTCTTGTCCGTCTGCCGTGCTATACTATCGGGCCGTGATCACTTGGGAGGTGATCACGGGTATATACTATATATACTTTATACATGATACAAGTGGTGACTAAAGTCGGGTCGACTCGAGGAGCACTCGCGAGTGATTCACGGATTGGGGGCTGAAAGGACCTTTGTCCCAACGGCCCTCTGTGTGGATCTTTGTGGCGGGCGTCGTGGCAGGTTGAGACTACTGGGTGAGAGGTGGCCTGGCCTGTTCGGCGTTCGCGGATACTTAACACGCTTAACGAGATCTTGGTATTTGATCTGAGTTGGGTCGTTGACCTTATACGCACTAACCGCCACGTGGGACAAGATATGGGCAACCGGCGTCGTGGTATCAGCCGAAGCATATCGTGACGTCAGTGATTGAGCGGCGCGCGCCGGATTGGACTGGAATGCCTGCTAGGCTAGGTCTGCTTCAGCGTCACAGAGAACGCAGGTGTGCTAAGGGCGATGGGCCCAGACCGTGGCGCTTAGGTTTAGGCGGCGTCTTGACCTCTCTGTTGTGCCTAGGTGGGGCTGCGATGTGTTGATCTTCTGCGGCGGGCATGACCCGTAAAAGTGTGTCCGCCAAATGGGATCGGCGTGTCGGGTAATGTGGTGCACCCTGCAGGGAAGTTAATATATTGAATAGCCGTGATCTTGATAGCAGGGCGACTTGAGTTGTACCTTGACCTTATGACAACTAGAACCGGATACTTAATAAAACACACCCTTCCAAGTGCGGATACAACCGGTGATCGCTCTCTAATAGGGCTACGAGGAGGGATTGCCGGTAGGATTATGCTATGCGATGCTACTTGGAGGAATTCAGTCTACTCTCTTCTACATGCTGCAAGACGGAGGCTCCCGAGCGTAGTCTTGACAAGATTAGCTATCCCCTCTTATTACGGCATTCTGCATTCACCCACCGATATGCCCTTTACACATATACCCATGCATATGTAGTGTAGCTCCTTGCTTGCAGTACTTTGGATGAGTACATACGGTTGCTTTTCTCCCCTTTTTCCCCTTCCTTGTACCTGGTTGTCGCAACCAGATGCCGAACCAGGGCCGGATGCCACCGCCGATGATTGAATCCTACTACACCAGAGGTGCCTACTACTACGTGCAGCCAGCTGGCGGCGACCAGGAGTAGTTAGGAGGATCCAGCAGGAGGCTTGCGCCTCTTCGATCGTATCCTAGTTTGTGCTAGCCTTCTTAAGGCAAACTTGTTTAACTTATATCCGTACTCAGATATTGTTGCTTCACGACTCGTCTCACGATCGAGCACTTGTATTAGAGCCCTCGAGGCCCCGGCTTGTATTATGATGCTTGTATGACTTATTTATATTTTAGAGTTGTGTTGTGATATCTTCCGTGAGTCCTCGATCTTGATCGCATTACGTTTGCGCGCATGATTCGTATACGATTGAATCGAGGGCATCCGCGAAACGGGGTCCCAGACTTTCTGGCTGCGGCCTGGCGTGCTAAACAAGCGGGCGTATGCGACCCATCTTCATCAACAAGGCATCCAAGACCCTCACGATGCGGACGATGCAAGACCTCCTTTGGATTGGCCTAGCCAAGCAGGCTCACGGGGAGCGGAGATATCAAGGCAGGGCAAACCTCACGAGGCCCTCGTGGCGTGAGCCATATTGAGCGACACCCGGTGAGCGCCAGCCAAGCGGCGTCATATTTCCTCTTTGGTGCTAAGGAGGCCAGCGCATGAGCGAAAGTACCGAGGCATCGGAAAAGGTTGCTATATTGGTGCAGCGAGAACAAGACGGAAGGGCGGCAAGGCGGAGGTCATCGTGGAGCCAAGGCGGCGTCACCACCGAGTTTTCACTGGCGAAGACTGCTTTTGTCAGGATAGCTTGTACTAGCTGTCCCCCTTCAAATTTGCCCGCCATTGTTGGCTCCCTTCCCGCTCGATATTTGGGAAGAGGACCAGGGCCTATATAAGTAGAGCTAGCCACCATAGTAGAGGCATCTCATCTTAGCTTGCTCCAACCCGATCGAGAGCCTACCCACAAGAACACCTCAACCTCAGGAGGCTGTACTTCCCTTGTATTGTTCATCATTAGCCCAAGAGGCAATCCACCGCCACCACACTGGAGTAGGGTATTACACCTAGCGGTGGCGAACGATATAAACCTCGTGTCTTTACGTACTGCGAGTTCGTCGAGTTAAATCTGCGAGATCTTAGCGAGCTAGAGCGTAGATCGGTAGGAGGGAAAGACTTCGCGTGCACCCCAGTGTTCGAACCTTAAGGGTTTGCCAGAACCCCACATCCGACATTTGGCATGCCAGGTAGGGGTGCGCCGGGGCTCCTCTCCACCAACCTGCACCTTGTACCGCCGCCCTACGCTCCCATGGCAGGTGTCGGATTTCGGGTTCCGGCAGACCCTCTAGGTTCAAACTCTGGGGTGCACACGGAGATCGCACCTCCAACCTACCTACGTCTCGTCGCCTCGCAAGGATCTAAAACTACACAAAGAACAACACAGAGGACACAAGGTTTATACTGGTTCAGGTCACCATTGTGGTATAATACCCTACTCCAGTGTGTGGTGTGGTGGATTGCCTCTGGGGCTGATGATGAACAATACAAGGTAAGAACAGCCTCGCGAGGGTCTGTTCTTGGTTGGAGCGATGAACTGCTAGGGGAGTGCAGTCGCCTCTCTCTCTCTCTCTCTAGATGCCGATCTCTCTATCAGGTGTCGATCTCTATATCTCCTAGATGCCTCTAGGGTTCTCTCTCTGATCGATCCCTCAACCTGGTGGTGGCTAGCTCTATTTATAGTGGGAGGCCTTGGGCCTCTTCCCAAATATTGAGCGGGAAGGGCGCCAACAATTGGCCATTTTGAAGGGGAACATCTAGTACACTTATCCTGACTAAAGTCGGTCCTCGCCTGCCAAAGACTCGGCGGTGGCCTTGGCTTGGGCTCCATGATGACCTCCTTCCTGCCGTTCTGCTGGTCTTGGTCTTTTTGCACCGAAATGGTTGCCTTTGCCTGTGCCTTCGCCTGCGCTTGCCCCCTTTACACCGAAGAGGAAACAAGGACACTGCGCGGGCTGGCGCCCGCCTGGCGCCCTCGGTCGTCATGGCTTGCGTCATGGCACCTCGTGAGGTACCCAGCCTTGATCTCCGCCTCCTCACGAGCCAACTGTGAGGCCGTGCACGAGAAGCTTCTGTCATCCGCCCATGAGGCTTGCCCCTCGCGAGGGTCTTGAGCTTGTGTTGATGAAGATGGGCCGTACCGGGCCACCCCTTGAGCCACGCCGCAGGCCGCAGGCAGGCAAGTCTGGGTACCCCTGTTCCCAGAACGCCGACAGTAGCCCCCAGGCCCAAGGCGCGCCTGGACTTGGCTTAGCAGAGAAGCGAAGGGGCAAGTGCGAAGCACCGTGGGCCCCAATAGCCTGCGGCCTTGGGCGCCGCGTGGCGGTTGATTGGACATGGGCGTCCTTGCTTCCCCACGACGCCTTGGCAACCGCACGAATTGACAAGTCCCTGCATGCAAAGCGGGTCATGATTACCTGTGATCGTGGAGGTCGACAGTTGGCCTCCCCTGGCTATATGTCCGGAACGACGCGAGCCCTTCCAGTCCATCTCTTCTTGCTTATCCTTCTTCTCCATCCTTGCCCTTGCTCCAGATTGCGACAATGGCTCCGATCCGCCGGTTCTCTGCAGAAGAGAAAGGAAAGGCCCCCCGAGAGGGTCCCGATCTGCTTCCGCCGAAGAAGCGGCTAGCCCTCTGCCGTCGAGATGAGGGCGCCCGACAGGAGGTGTCGAGTCCCTGGTACGAGCGGCCACCGCCAGAGTTCCCGCTGCCCTTGTACGCCCGCATTGAGGGCCCTGAAGGAGTCGACGCCGAGCGCCACGGACGACGCCGCCGTCGGCGTCGGCGAGTCCGCAGCGGTGCATGTTGTTCCTCCGGAGTCCATGCGAGGGCTCCTCCAGAGTTTGTGCTCCACGCCGCCATGCCTCCTCGGTCTTGGATTCGCCTTCCTCCCTCCTTCGCCTTCGTGATTCCTTGAGAGGGCTCTCTGGAGCTCTTGTTGCAGCATGCCGGCTGCAGCACCCCTGCGACCGGAGCGGAGGTTGCGGTCGTCGCTCCAGGCAAGGTCTTCATGACCTGAGGCTGGGGCGAGATCGCCCGGGTCTGTAGGACGAGGGGCGCCGTCGTGATCCACCTGGAGTACGATGGCGCTTCATTGATGTTCTTCAAGGTCTTCGACGCGGAAGGACACCGGCTGTAGTGCTGCCCTGAGAGAGGCGGCCGGGGCCCTGCCGTGGCAAGGACTAGGCTCGCCGACCGCTCCCTCAGCAGCTCCTCAGGCAGCGGAGGCGTCGGAGGATCCAGCGACTCCGCCGAGCTCTTCGCGACTTCGGAGACGAGCGATGACAGCTACGAGCCTCCGAGCTCGCACCGCGCCTGGAGCCAGGCGGGCGCGTCAGGCTCCCAGCGCCGGTGATCTGGATGGGGTTGGCGCCGGTGCCTAGCGGCCCACTGTTGATGATGGTGTCTCCTTGCAGAGACGTGTGTAGTTAGCGCTCTTTAGGATCTGCTCCTTTTGTTCCCTGCGAGGAATCGAAGAACACACCCCATGGGGGCTTGTAAGGTGCTTGCGGTTCCGTTTGTTAATATGACCCTTGTCGTGAAGTGGTGCGAGATGCTCATCCCATCTTAGCTTAGTTCCTATTTTCAAACCTCGCGAGGGCTTGACGCTCTGCGCCGACAGGTCCCGGTCCCAAGGCAGGCTTCAGCCGTCGCTGGTATGCCAGGTTGCGATGCCGTGGTCAAGGCCAGGAGGTGAGCGGCCCAGGGTCCAGTAAGAGCCCCTGAGTCGCGATGCTCAGGAGGTCCCCTTTAGCGCTCAAGCAGCCATCATTCGGTGAGAAAGGAGCGCGAGGTTGCTAACACGGGATTGCATTAGGTGCGAGGTCGGTGCTGCGATAGCTAGTATTTCCAGAGGATGACTTATCTCGGGAGTCAGGAACCGCCTCTTGGTGCGGCGTTAGGTCCGCGCATCGGCAGCTGAGGAGTTGCCTGGCAAGGTCCCCGCGTGCCTCTTCCCTCTCACCTTTACTCCCCTTTCTGCTCTACGTCCTCGGGTCCCGGCCCTCGAGCGAGCTCAGCCGTTGCTGGTATGCCAGGTCGCGATGTCATGGACAAGGCCAGGAGGTGAGGGCTGGAGAGCCAGTAGGAGTCCATGAGTCGCGATGCTGAGGTACCCCCCCTTTAACGTGCAAGCGGTTCGCACGGACGGGAGTGAAGGAGACGTCGTGAAGGCCTCGCCTGACACTGCTCCTTGAAGAGATCCTGCAGGCTCATCACAAGAAGAACGAGAGTTTGCCAGGACAATCGACGGTCAGCCGTTGGTTGCTCACGGAGGGTGACGAGGCACGCGAAGGCTTGACGCGGTGGCGCCTTGCGGGCTGCCGCGGCTGAGCTCGGCCATCCAGGTTTGTCGATGTTGCAGGGACGGACCCATGCGCAAGCGTCGTTCCATTAGGGAGAAGCTCCATCAGTTGGTGTTAATCGAGCGGGCGATTAGGTCAAACACGTTAATCACGAAGGAGCGAATCCATTTAGATAGGTGCAGAGAAGGCGAACATCGCTGGGTCGGGCCCGGGCGACTTGGGGATGACGCAGCCCGAGGGGCGCCCCCAATAAAGTAAACAAGAAACATGAATCAAAAGGGATACATGCGCGAGGATGGACCCACGACACTGGGAATGATGCAGCCACAGGCGCTCGGCTGAAAATGAAACATGAAGGATGCCACCTGATAATGTTGAAGATGAAGGGATGCTGAAGTAGCGGACGGCGTGCGCTGCGGAAGCTGTTCTTCATGAGCCCCCAGGCCCAGGAGCCTCGGGAGGCTCCGGAGGCGCTGGTGGCTACTCGCGGACCATCTCCATCTCCGCCAGGACTGCGGAACGCCTAGCCGCTTGAGCCTCCAGGATGCTCCTCATGAGGCGCTGACGCACGACAACCGCGTTCGGCAGGCCGTAAGGCATGCGAACATAGCTGTGCGGTGGACCTTCACAGCGCCCCACGTGTGAGGGCGAGGCGGCTCGGTTGAGCCTGGTATGTCGATGCAGACGCGCAGCCCACCATCCTCGCTGGATGGGGAGCTCTGGCGGAGTAAGCGGCTGCCACTCATGACTCTTGACTCCTGCAGCTCTGAATGATCTTGCCGACGAACTCCCGAGGTTTGGCCCTCCTTGCCTTGCTCCTTCCCGAGGGAAGCGTGCTTTGAAACACGCCTCCAAGTGGTGCCCGGCGCCTCCCTCGTGCTCTTAGCAAAGTCGGTGGCCCTCGGGAGAGAGCCCCGAGCCTTGCTCGAGGAGGCGCAGGCGCGCCTTCCTATGCGACAGAAGGAGGCGCCCCTGGAATGGGCGCGGACTCTGAGGGACCTGCCTACCGAGGGCTATGACCTGGAGATGTCTTCTTCTTCTTAGGGACCACCTCGGGAAGCCTCCCGCTCCTGTGATCTGGTTCTTCAATCGATGCGGCTTGGAAAGCACGCTCCAGAGAACACACATCGTCTCTCTCTTCACAAGGCACCGTGATGACTCCACCTGTCAGGACCCCGATTCCAAGTCACATCGATCTAGCCGGTAACACCTCATATCACTTTGCGGCCTCACGCATGGTATTCCCACGGGTGTCGCCTTACCATGGCCCGGGACCGTTTGCGCCTTTTGGCTCACGTATATGATAGTGTCGCTAGCATCCATATGATGAGAGAACCGGCCGACATGGCTAGTCGTGAACCCAAAGCGGCACTAACCCATGGGGACAGGCATACATGAATCACATCGAGCATGTCGGTCAGCAGCGTGTGAATCCGGGCTGTAGCACTAGGCCAACAGGACTCCGGGAACCCGGGCTGTAGCAGGCTAGGCAGGACTCCGGATGTCACCGCGTGACATTTCCCCAAAGGGACAGACACAGGAATGAAGTGAAACACATGCCGACCAGTCAAGTGTCCTGAGCAGTAGTGCTGGGCTAGCAGGACTCCGGTGAGCCGGGCTGTAGCGGACTGCTATGGCTCAAGGAAGCACTAGACTACATTTCCCCATAAGAGAGGCTGCCAAGGATAAACAACTAGATTGTCGGATCCCACACATACCAAGCATTTCAAACATACACACAATATGCTCGATATGTGTAAATACAACATGGCATCACAACATAACTCTACGACTCAAGTATTTATTCATTAGGCTCCGAGGAGCGAGATATTACAAACATGGGTCTCATGACCCAACATACAGAGCATACAAGTCAAGGCACAAGCGGAAGCTTAACATGTCTGAGTACAGACATCTACAAATGAAAAAGGCTGATAAGCCTGACTAACTACCAGATCCTGCCGAGGGCACAAGATCGTAGCTGAGGTAACAAGCTAAACGTCAAAGTCCACGCGGAACTACTAGCGAGACTGACGTCTCTCTGCAAAACATAAAATAAGCAAACGTGAGTAAAAATGTACTCAACAAGACTTACATCGAACTAACTACATATGCATCATTATCAACAAAGGGGTGGTGGAGTTTGTTGCAGCAAGCCAGCTTTGACTCGGTGGCTATCCTAAACTACATTGCAAGTAACTCTTTTGAGGTGGCGCACGAGTCCACATATTCACCATATCAATACACCACTATGGACTCGATCCGCCTTCCTACGAAAACACCATCCATAGCACTCACGCTTATCTTCGCATTTTAGAGTATCCACTTTCACTTGTCTATGAACTGATATAGGCAACCCGAAGTCCTTTACCGTGGACACGGCTATTGAATAGATGATGTTAACCTGCAGGGTGTACTTCTTCACACACTCTCACCACTTACCGCCGTTTACATGACATGTACTCGGCAACCTTCAGCGGAAGCCCAATGTGGGTGTCGGCCACACCTACCTAAACACTCTAGTCTCTAGTCGGGTTTATCGCCTATTCAGGTTCCATCCGCAGGAGTCCGCCGAGGTTTCCACATACGGCCCCAAACGATGTGTGCAGGGGTTCCGAGATACCAAGCGGGCATTGATTTGCTTTGTGCCACGGTGTATCTACGCGTCATAGCCCACCCTAGGGTCAGCGCCACGCATACGGCCTCCAACACATATCCTAGAAACACCGAAACTAGTTGCAACTCCTGGACAGAGAACAAGGGTGGTTAAGAAGCCGAGAGGGTCCATTGGTTTCGGGCCCAATGCGTGGTAGTAACTGTTTCATGGATCACAAACACAGAACTCAGTTCCTGAGGACGGCTTCAATGAG
Organism: Aegilops longissima; assembly: GCA_021605205.1. Taxonomy (NCBI): domain Eukaryota; kingdom Viridiplantae; phylum Streptophyta; class Magnoliopsida; order Poales; family Poaceae; genus Aegilops; species Aegilops longissima. The sequence continues at coordinate 180,215,755 of CM038678.1, read as the reverse complement.
ACAACCCACCATGTACTCCTACATGGCCTCTCACCGCCACCTTTACCAAATCGTGTTCACACACTTAGCTCTCAACAGTAGGACATGTTCACACACCATTCCAATTCATCCCCGATGAATCAGACCTGACTCAACGCTAAGCAATAGCAGGCATGACAAACAAGCATGAATGAGTAGGCACATCAGGGCTCAAAAAACTCCTACTCATGCTAGTGGGTTTCATCTATTTACTATGGCAATGACAGGTCATGCAGAGGATAAGGGGTTCAACTATCGCAGCAAGTAACAGATGATTCATTGTTGTCCTAATGCAGTAAAAGAGAGAAGGAGCGAGAGAGTGGGATTGTATTAGAATGAACAAGGGGGTTTTGCTTGCCTGGCACTTCTGAAGATAGTATAGTTCTTCATCGGTGTCATCGAACTCATCATCGAAACGTCGTCTACTAAGAGGGGACAATTACCGGCAAACAAGGAAGAACACAATCAATGCAATGCACAATATGATGCATGATCATGACATGTCAAAGTGTTGTGATTTAAGCTAATGCAACTAGCAGCAGATTAAATGAAGTTGGTTTGAACCAAGGGTTCAAATTCAAACTCCATATGTGCTTATTTAAATGCAAATTATGCAAATTGCCATATACAGCAACCTTAGGTTGTTCAAACATGCATGAAAATTGTACAGATGGATAGATTGGATTTTTCGGATCATTTTTCATATATAATTTGTTTGATTTGGAGTTACGGATTAATTTCTATGAATTTTAGAACTTTTGGGCATTTTCTGGAATTTCCTGAATAAAAATAAATCCAGAAAAGGCATTCTGCGTCAGCACTACGTCATGTCAAACCTGACCAGATGGGTCCACTGGTCAATGACCCAGGGCTGTTTAGTGTCAATGACAGGTGGGGCCTGGTCAACAGACATGTCAGCAAGTCAATACTGACGTGTGGGGTCGGTCAGCGTGTGACGTGGCCAGGTCAAACTGACTTGTGGGGCCCGTGGGAGTTAGTTTAATCTAAACGCAAACAAATCCCGGTTTAGTTAGGGCGTGGGGCCCAGCTGTCATTGTCCTAGGGTTAGACTAATGCTATAATTAGTACTACTCTAATCCGCCACGTCAGCTTGCCGGAGTATGGCCGGCGGCGACCTCAAACCGTGGCGGCGTTCTCTCGGGATTGAGCTACGTGCGACCATTTGCCTCGCCGTTTGCGTCTAATGGCAGCGGTGAGTGCGGCGCATCCAGCAGGGCAGACGCCGGAGGCTGGCATGGCCGGAGTAGGCGGCGGCGGGGAGCTAGGCGGCGGCCGGAGTTCGGTGATGGCATGGGCGACCACTACGGGGCACGGGAAGGATAGCTAGGGGGTGCTTTAGTCCCCTGAGATCATCCCAAGCATGATTACATGCTCAGGTTCAAGCTATGGCGCCTGTAGCCGCGATGGCGCCATGGCCGGCGGCACGGGCTCTCGGTGTAACACCCCGGATACAACTTTCCATATTCGTAACTCCGACTCTTGCCATTTCCGGCTATGTGATTTTTATTTCCTCCGTGGTTGGGTTTTTGTTTTTTGTTGTTTTGCTTTTGTTTTGTTCGTTGCATTCATCATTGCATCTTTTGCATTTTGTTCATGCCATGCATTTCATCTCATAGCATCATGCGCATTGCATCGGCATCGTTTTCATAAAACTTGCATCCGTTCGTAGTTACTGCTTCTCTCTTTGTCTTCGTCGACCTGTTGTCAGACCGCTTGTCCTTGTTGACCTTCTCTCAGACCAATTGGACCCCTCTTTTCTCTCTTTCTCCGAGACCAACAAAACCCCCTTGCCCCTTGCTTTCGTTGACCGTTTCGAGACCAATCGGGGTTTTCGATTCCCTCTTGTCTGTCCGTTTGACCCTCTCTACTCTTTGCTCAAGACCCCTCGCGCGCGCGTCCGAAACTCCCCCGAACCCGACCCGGGCAGTCGTTACCGTTGTGTCCGGATCATCCCCAAACGTTTACAAAATATCTCCGTTTTCTTATTTGGACTCCTCTAACCTTTTATTCTCGATCGTCCGATTACGATCGGAGGGATCTGTTAGCCCCTAACCTAATCCACCTGCGTATATAATGGGGAAACCCTAAAAACTAGGTGAGATGTCCCATCCTTCCTCCTTGCCGCCGCCACACTCAAATCACACATCGGGATCCCCCCCGATCCCCTTCTCCTCGTTTTCCTCCTCCACCGAATCCTGAAGGAGCTCGCTGCCTCCTCCCGCATCCCTCTGCTTGCTCGTCCCCGAGCAAACTCACTCGACCGGCCGGCCACCCAAACAGGAGCAGCAGGCCGACCTCGCGCCCTCTCCCTCGGTCCCTCCTCCCCGTCCTTCCTTCTCCAGCCCTCTCTCTCTCACACACACATCGCTCTCTCTCTTTGGCCGCTCTGACCTCCCCTGCTCTCCATCTTTTCTCTTTGGACAGAAGCAGGAGCTCCCCGCCATCTCCAGTGTCGCGCCTCTGCGTTCTGCAGTCTCCGCTCGATCGGGAGAGGAGCTCCCGATCCTCGCGCCGCTCGTCCCCGTCGCTTTGGCAGGAGCTCGCCGGGGCCCCTAACTCCGGTCGCCTGTCGCCCCCGCACCAAGTCCATCTTCAAACCAAGCCGCCGCCCTGAAGTTTCTCCGCGCCAAGCTCGCTTCTCGTCGTCCCTTTCGAGCACCCGTTGCCGCCAGCGATCGCCTTCCCGCGCCCTCGGCGACCTCGCCCGCGGCGACCACGGCAAGGACCGGCCTCGTCCGCTCCTCTCCTCCCCTGTACTCCCGTCCTTCCCGTGCTTCCTCTCTCTCACATCTCTCTCTCTCACGACTCTGAGGAACCCCATGACCGATGCCGTTCATCGCCCCGCTGCCGGATCCGGCTAGCTCCAGCCCGTGCCCGCCGGATCCGCGCCCCGTCAAGTCTGCCGCCGCGCCATGGGCGCCTCTCCTGCTTCGGCCTCCAGGACCCTCCAGCGCCACCGCTTCCTTCCTCCTGCTGTTGCGCCCCTTCTTCCTCTGCTTCGAGGACGAGCCAGGCGCCCGCGTTGACTTCTCGTCGCGAGGCTCCTGCCGACCCCGTCCGCATCGCCAGGCCCAGCGCGCCCCCCTGCCTGGCCTCCTCTCCACCAACCTGGGCTCGGCCCATGGTGAGGCCACCCCAGCCCCTCCTGTGCATTGTTGGCCCAGCCAGATGCGGCCCGTGTGTTTTTTTCCCCTGCGCTGAGTTTTTCTCTATTATCCAGTGATTTAACAAATTTGCAGAAAACCCCTTAGACTTCATGCATTTAATAACTCATGATCTGTGCATCATATGTAAAAACTTTATATATGTAAAATGCTCAGAAAATTGCGTAGATTAATAATATGCCACTTTCATCCCATGTTAAAATGTTTAACTTGCTGTTTATTTAAATTTGCTAATATGCCATGTTAAAATGATTTAATTCATAACTAAATAACCGTGACTCGAATTAAATGCTCTTTATATGTAAATGGGGTGAAAATGCCCAGTTTAACATGGTCCACTTTATTTTGCTGTTTAACAACAATAAAATATGTTTTAGGGCAGAACAGTACCGAATCTAAAATATTGCTCATGGGGATTTTTCCGGAATTGTTGTTTCTTATTTCCGGCCTCATTTAAACTTGCCTAAATAGTTAGTTTAATTATGTTCCACCTCTTGCCATGTTTAACAACATTTAATATTGTTGTGTACCTAAACGAGATCAAACTAAATATTTGATGTGGTGTTTTGTCAATATGCAACCCGTTGCATATTGAGCTCCACTTAATTGGTAGTATTGTTTGTTGCACATTGCCATGCCATGCCTCATTAAACCGGACATGCATCATACTTGATTGTGCATCATGCCATGTTTATGTTTGTGCATTTACCATGTTGTTTGTTTCTTTCGGTGTTACTTCTCGGTTCCGTAATGTTGCGATTGTGAGGATTCGATTCGACTACTTCCGTTCTCTTCTTCATGGACTCGTTCTTCTTCCTTGCGGGATTTGGGCAAGATGACCGCTACTACTGGATCTCACTACTACCATTGCTATGCTAGTTGCTTCGTTCTATCGCTATGCTGCGCTACCTATCACTTGCTGCTCAAGCCATCCCAAATTGCCATGTCAGCCTCTAACCTTTTGCACCCTTCCTAGCAAACCGTTGTTTGGCTATGTTACCGCTTTCGCTCAGCCCCTCTTATAGCGTTGTTAGATGCAGGTGAAGATGAAGTTTTGTTCCTTGTTGGAACATGGAGATGTTGTTCCTTGTTGGAACATGTTACTTGTTGGGATATCACAATATATCTTATTTAATTAATGCATCTATATACTTGGTAAAGGGTGGAAGGCTCGGCCTTATGCCTGGTGTTTTGTTCCACTCTTGCCGCCCTAGTTTCCGTCATATCGGTGTTATGTTCCCGGATTTTGCGTCCCTAACGCGGTCGGGTGATTTATGGGACCCCCTTGACAGTTCGCTTTGAATAAGACTTTTCCAGCAAGGCCCAACCTTGGTCTTACCATTTGCCTCACCACCACCTATACCCTTCCCTTGGGTCGGCCAACCCAAGGGTCATCTTTATTTAGCCCCCGGCCAGTGCTTCTCTAAGTGCTGGTTCGAACCGAGCTGCCTGCGGGGCCACCTTGGGGCAACTTGAGGGTTGGTTTTACTCGTAGCTAGTCTCATCGGTGTTGCCACGAGAACGAGATATGTGCAGCTCCTATCGGGATTGTCGGCGCATCGGGCGGCTTCTTTGGTCTTGTTTTATTGCTGTGAAATGTCTTGTAGCGGGATTCGAGACTGATCGGGTCTTCACGGGAGAAGGAATATCCTTCGTTGATCGCGAGAGCTTATCATGGGCTAAGTTGGGACACCCTGCAGGGTTTTGAACTTTCAAAGCCGTGCCCGCGGTTATGTGGCAGATGGGAATTTGTTAATGTCCGGTTGTAGAAAACCCGAAGTTGATCTTAATTAAAATACACCAACCGTGTGCGTAACCGTGAGTGTCTCTTTTCGGGGTTGATCGAGAGGAGAACACGGTTTCTGTGTTATGTCTGACGTAAGTAGAAGTTCAGGATCACTTCTTGATCATTGCTAGTTGGCGACCGTTCCTTTGTTTCTCTTCTCGCTCTCATTTGCGTATGTTAGCCACCATATATGCTTAGTCGCTGCTGCAACCTCACCACTTTATCCCTTCCTTTTCCTTTAAGCTTTGCTAGTCTTGATACCCATGGTAATGGGATTCTTTGAGTCCTCGTGGCTCCTGATTACTACACCACCATTGCAGGTACAGGTTGTGCGATGATCATGACGCGAGAGCGATGCTTGTTTGTGTTGGAGTTCTTCTTACGCTTCTTCTTCGATCGGGGATAGGTTCGGTCGGCAGCCCTGGCTAGCGTGGTGGATATTGTTTGGGCTTCTGTTTATGTTTCATCCGTAGTCGGATGTTGTTCTTATTATGATGTTGATGTATTCTTGTGGCATTTGTGCCTTATGTATGTATCCCCATCTATTATGTAATGTTGATGTAATGATATCCACCTTGCAAAAGCGTTTCAATATCGGGTCTATCCTTGGTGGGACCTTGAGTTCCTTTTGGATAGGGTCGCATATTAGGCGTGTTCAAGTTGGTAATCGAGCCTCGACCGACCTTAGGAGCCCCTTGTTTGTTGGCCATTGTTGAGTCTAGAAGAAAACTATTTTGAGTCTTAGGATTATATATCGGAGAGGATTCTTTTTACTCCTCGGTCCTTCGTCGCTCTGGTGAGGTCTCTGACGTAGATATTTTGTCTTTCCTCTCCTCAAATTTCATGAAATTTTTTAGGATCACGCTGGTATCTTGGAATCGTTCAGATGGTTTTGTGGCGAGAACATTGTTCTTGGTGCCTCCGACATTTAGGGGTTGTGGCGGTGTCCCGGGAGTTGAGCTCCGAGGTGTTGTCGTCACAATTTTATCGTTGCGATTCTGGAATACACGAGTTTTGACGACATCGAAAATCTCTTTTGTACAGTTGTTGGTGAGATAACCCCGATAACCCAGTACTGAGGTGAGTGCGGGAGTATTGCCATGACTCGTATAACGGATGCTTTTCGAAGGTTGAGGTACACGATTTCTGGAGTTTTCTTGGTTATGTGTTGACGGATGGATACAGCTGGATCTAGGTATTGTTAGTTTGGGTGATATATTTTGTGTCCCCTGTATCCCCAACACCTGATTGCATAACCAGAAAGTTTCGGGAGTTTATAGGTGGGAATTCAAGTAGCTCCTAGAAAATCTTTCCGACAGATGCATGATATGGGATTGGGTAAATCTCTATCATATGTATTTGTTCCGGTTTATGCTGCAAGCCAAATCCTTTGTTTTGTTTTATTTGTGGTATTCGAGTTGCTTCGAAGTCAAATGTTGAATCCATACCTTTTCCTAAATGGTGTTCTCATATTGCTATGTGAATACTAATCCTTCTTGATCATCGAGATCGTCATGTTAATTCTTTTTCTACCGGAGTGCTTCTCTTTAAGTGGATCCGATCATTTCAACATCCGCAAGATAAATTCTAAGTTTTTCTCAACGGTGTTTGTTTCATCCATCCCAAGTTATCTTTGTTTTCCCGCCCTCCCACCCTTTTTCTTCAGGGACTCAGATTTCTTAATCATGTGTCCTTTTATCTGTGGGAAGTCTCTTCATTCTTTTCTTTCAATGTTCTTATCCGGTGATTTCCCATAAAGATGCTCAACAGTTTCAAGTTCATCATTCTTCATTCTCGTAGTCTTTTCCGGTGGATTTAATTCAAGCTTTCGGTGTTGATCATATCCCTTTCCTCGTTTCAAATGTTTTTCCATGTCGGTGCATCTCTTAATCGTTCACCTCTCGCTTTCCATTTGTACCGGAGTGCTGAAGATATCTCACAAGATTCATGTTTCCATTCTCAATCCGTTCAAGATATTTCGAGGTTGTTATCTCATTCAAGCCATTTAATTCTACCGGTGCAATCTTTATTTCAAGCAATCCTTCAACAATGTTTCTTTTGAGTGGGCCCTAACCCACAGGTCTTTTCCCAGGATCTTACCTGACTCTTCTAATTCTCCCGGAGTTATTCTCAAATTCATTGCAAAGTTTGACGTAAGAATGAATTATCATAAGTCAAATGTCTTTCTCCAAGATCGCTTTCAAATTCTTTTTCATTGTTGGCTCAACATCTTTGCTTTTAATTCTCCCGGAGTATCTCAGCAATTTTGGTGGTGTTTTTCGTCGTCAGTTGAAGATTGAAGAAGGTTTTCTCCTAAATCTTGGTCCATTCTCTTGAAGATTCATGGTTCTAGCTTGATGCCATTCTCTCATAATTGTTTTCGATTGTGGGAATTCTTTTCACCCATCCGGAGCATTTCATGAGTTGTTTCCATTTCTTTCCTCCGAAGGCCATCATGTCATAATTCCTCATTCTCAGCTTTCAGCTCTCGTTCTCTAAATCTTACCGGTGGATCGTTCAAATATCCTCTAATCAGTTCATGATTTCTTCGTTCTCATGTATCTAAATCCTCTCAAGCATCTTCATTCGTTTTCAAATTCTTCCCGGTGAATTGTGCCTTTGCTATGTTCATTTTTAATTCTTACGGTGGTTCGTTCAAGATTTCTCTTCCTTTGTTATCATATCAAATCATTCGTTGTTTCCAAATTCCACCGGTGGTTCCTTGAAGACCTTCACAAGTTTGCGCCATATCTCTTTTAATCCTTTCTATGAGAATAAGTAGTATGCCAAATCCGTTGCTTGTCATCAATTTAAATTGGTGAAGGATAGGCATGACATAATTCTTATTCTTGTTTCATCCAAGTGATCAATTCTTTTCTTCAGGAGATTGTTCATGATGAAGTAATTCTCGGTTCTAGTGTTTCATCTATTCTTTTTCCGGAGTTCCAAGTTTTCCGCATTATCTCATCGCGAAGCTCCTTATAAATCATTTCTAGGCTTGGATCCTATTCTTTTCATCATTTTGCTTACTGGAGGCTCTACATGCTGCTTCGTCAAGGATTTTTTTCATTCTTCAATTGTTCATCAAGATTTTCTCTCGGAGTTAAGATCCGTCAAGCTATACCCTAAAATAAACATGGTGCTCAACACATGTTTTGTTTTGAGGAGTTCAAGTATTCTTCATCTCGTATCCCGATGTGCAATTCTTTCGACCTTATCTTTTGAGGTGGTGTTATGTCCTTCTTGACAATTTCCCTTCATGCTTCATGATTCACATGTGTCAAGAATGAGGTATTTAAATCCATCAATCTCTTCATTGGAGTTATCTTGGGTTATATTTCACCTAAAGCCTTCCCTAAGGATTGTTGCTATTTATGGTGCTTATAAATGACCCAAGTTCTTCATTTGTCCTCCCGGTGTAATTAGTTTCTCGTCTCCTTGTTGATATAAATCCAATCATTTGTTTCCGTTGGTGGCAGAAGCTCACCTCATAATTTGGAGGTTTTTTCCATAAGCCCACTACAAGCTTATCCTTTCATTGTTGATTTTCCAACAACTCCGTTCAATTCTACTTCGTAGGGATGCTCTTTCAATTCAATTATGGTAGGAGATGTTGGTTTCATTCTTCGTTCTATTCATTCCAACTATCTAACTATCATGCTTTGTTTCCGGAGGCTTTGTGATGTTACTCTCGTCGACCCATCATCTCATTTTGCAAATATCATGTTATTTTCCTTGCTTATCCGTTTAGCCGGAGTGTTGTGTTCTCATTCAAGTTCTTTCATCTTATCAAGTTTTGCTTCTCTTTTCAACCTGAGTGCTGCCTGAAATCCCTCTTACCCATTGCAGTGTGTTGTTGATTTCATCAAGTATCCTCTCATTTGTCAAGTTCATGTTCAATTTCTTCCATTTACAGTCGGAGTGCTGTCCAAATTATATCATTCTTATTCATTCTTATCTCGTTTCAACGAGAGTGGTTTCAATTCCTTCTTGTCCATTGTGCTCATCATTTATGTCTTTGTAACCTTCAAGTTCTCGTAATACCCCTTGTTCCTCTTTTCGACCGGATTGTTTGCAATCTCGTTCATCTCTGTTGTACTCTTTCTTTTAAATTGTTAAACCTCTCAAGGTTATTTGGTTTCACACATTGGTTGAAGAAGCAATTTAGTTTACCTCTTATCTTCCTCTTCCTTTTCTCTCCGGTGCCATCCTAGATCTCGGGACGAGATCCTCTCGTAGTGGTGGAGTGTTGTAACACCCCGGATACAACTTTCCATATTCGTAACTCCGACTCTTGCCATTTCCGGCTATGTGATTTTTATTTCCTCCGTGGTTGGGTTTTTGTTTTTTGTTGTTTTGCTTTTGTTTTGTTCGTTGCATTCATCATTGCATCTTTTGCATTTTGTTCATGCCATGCATTTCATCTCATAGCATCATGCGCATTGCATCGGCATCGTTTTCATAAAACTTGCATCCGTTCGTAGTTACTGCTTCTCTCTTTGTCTTCGTCGACCTGTTGTCAGACCGCTTGTCCTTGTTGACCTTCTCTCAGACCAATTGGACCCCTCTTTTCTCTCTTTCTCCGAGACCAACAAAACCCCCTTGCCCCTTGCTTTCGTTGACCGTTTCGAGACCAATCGGGGTTTTCGATTCCCTCTTGTCTGTCCGTTTGACCCTCTCTACTCTTTGCTCAAGACCCCTCGGGCGTCAAAACTCCCGAACCCGACCGGCGATCGTTACCGTTGTGTCCGGATCATCCCCAAACGTTTACAAAATATCTCCGTTTTCTTATTTGGACTCCTCTAACCTTTTATTCTCGATCGTCCGATTACGATCGGAGGGATCTGTTAGCCCCTAACCTAATCCACCTGCGTATATAATGGGGAAACCCTAAAAACTAGGTGAGATGTCCCATCCTTCCTCCTTGCCGCCGCCACACTCAAATCACACATCGGGATCCCCCCGATCCCCTTCTCCTCGTTTTCCTCCTCCACCTAATCCTGAAGGCGCTCGCTGCCTCCTCCCGCATCCCTCTGCTTGCTCGTCCCCGAGCAAACTCACTCGACCGCCGGCCACCCAAGCAGAGCAGCAGGCCGACCTCGCGCCCTCTCCCTCGGTCCCTCCTCCCCGTCCTTCCTTCTCCAGCCCTCTCTCTCTCACACACACATCGCTCTCTCTCTTTGGCCGCTCTGACCTCCCCTGCTCTCCATCTTTTCTCTTTGGACAGAAGCAGGAGCTCCCCGCCATCTCCAGTGTCGCACCTCTGCGTTCTGCAGTCTCCGCTCGATCGGGAGAGGAGCTCCCGATCCTCGCGCCGCTCGTCCCCGTCGCTTTGGCAGGAGCTCGCCGGGGCCCCTAACTCCGGTCGCCTGTCGCCCCCGCACCAAGTCCATCTTCAAACCAAGCCGCCGCCCTGAAGTTTCTCCGGCGCCAAGCTCGCCTGCTCGTCCCGCTCGAGCACCCCGTTGGCCGCCAAGCAGTCGCCTTCCCCCGCGCCCTCCGGCGACCTCGCCGCAGGCGACCACGGCAAGGACCGGCCTCGTCCCGCTCCTCTCCTCCCCTGTCACTCCCGTCCTTCCCGTGCTTCCCTCTCTCTCACATCTCTCTCTCTCACGCATCTGAGGAACCCCATGACCGATGCCGTTCATCGCCCGCTGCCGGATCCGGCTAGCTCCGGCCCGTGCCCGCGGATCCGCGCCCGTCTGTCTGCCGCCGCCATGGGCGCCTCTCCTGCCGGCCTCCGGGACCCTCCAGCGCCACCGCTTCCTTCCTCCTGCTGTTGCGCCCTTCTTCCTCTGCCGAGGGGCAGAGCAGCGCCCGCGTTGACTTCTCGTCATGAGGCTCCTGCCGACCCCGTCCAGATCGCCTTGAGCCCAGTAGCGCCCCTGCCTGGCCTCCTCTCCACCAACCTGGGCTCGGCCCATGGTGAGGCCACCCCAGCCCCTCCTGTGCATTGTTGGCCCAGCCAGATGCGGCCCGTGTGTTTTTTCCCCTGCGCTGAGTTTTTCTCTATTATCCAGTGATTTAACAAATTTGCAGAAAACCCCTTAGACTTCATGCATTTAATAACTCATGATCTGTGCATCATATGTAAAAACTTTATATATGTAAAATGCTCAGAAAATTGCGTAGATTAATAATATGCCACTTTCATCCCATGTTAAAATGTTTAACTTGCTGTTTATTTAAATTTGCTAATATGCCATGTTAAAATGATTTAATTCATAACTAAATAACCGTGACTCGGAATTAAATGCTCTTTATATGTAAATGGGGTAGAAAAATGCCCAGTTTAACATGGTCCACTTTATTTTGCTGTTTAACAACAATAAAATATGTTTTAGGGCAGAACAGTACCGAATCTAAAATATTGCTCATGGGGATTTTTCCGGAATTGTTGTTTCTTATTTCCGGCCTCATTTAAACTTGCCTAAATAGTTAGTTTAATTATGTTCCACCTCTTGCCATGTTTAACAACATTTAATATTGTTGTGTACCTAAACGAGATCAAACTAAATATTTGATGTGGTGTTTTGTCAATATGCAACCCGTTGCATATTGAGCTCCACTTAATTGGTAGTATTGTTTGTTGCACATTGCCATGCCATGCCTCATTAAACCGGACATGCATCATACTTGATTGTGCATCGTGCCATGTTTATGTTTGTGCATTTACCATGTTGTTTGTTTCTTTCCGGTGTTACTTCTCGGTTCCGGTAATGTTGCGATTGTGAGGATTCGTTCGACTACTTCCGTTCTCTTCTTCATGGACTCGTTCTTCTTCCTTGCGGGATTTCAGGCAAGATGACCGCTACCCTGGATCTCACTACTACCATTGCTATGCTAGTTGCTTCGTTCTATCGCTATGCTGCGCTACCTATCACTTGCTGCTCAAGCCATCCCAAATTGCCATGTCAGCCTCTAACCTTTTGCACCCTTCCTAGCAAACCGTTGTTTGGCTATGTTACCGCTTTCGCTCAGCCCCTCTTATAGCGTTGTTAGATGCAGGTGAAGATGAAGTTTTGTTCCTTGTTGGAACATGGAGATGTTGTTCCTTGTTGGAACATGTTACTTGTTGGGATATCACAATATATCTTATTTAATTAATGCATCTATATACTTGGTAAAGGGTGGAAGGCTCGGCCTTATGCAGTGTTTTGTTCCACTCTTGCCGCCCTAGTTTCCGTCATATCGGTGTTATGTTCCCGGATTTTGCGTCCCTAACGCGGTCGGGTGATTTATGGGACCCCCTTGACAGTTCGCTTTGAATAAGACTTTTCCAGCAAGGCCCAACCTTGGTTTTACCTTTTGCCTCACCACCACCTATACCCTTCCCTTAGGTCGGCCAACCCAAGGGTCATCTTTATTAGCCCCGGGCGGTGCTTCTCTAAGTCTGGTTCGAACCGAAGCTACTGCAAGGGCCACCTTGGGGCAACTTGAGGTTGGTTTTACTCGTAGCTAGTCTCATCGGTGTTGCCTCGAGAACGAGATATGTGCAGCTCCTATCGGGATTGTCGGGCGATCGGGCGGCTTTGCTGGTCTTGTTTTATTGCTGTGAAATGTCTTGCGGCGGGATTCCGAGACTGATCGGGTCTTCCGGGAGAAGGAATATCCTTCGTTGATCGCGAGAGCTTATCATGGGCTAAGTTGGGACACCCTGCAGGGTTTTGAACTTTCGAAAGCCGTGCCTGCGTTATGTGGCAGATGGGAATTTGTTAATGTCGGTTGTAGAAAACCGAAGTTGATCTTAATTAAAATACACCAACCGTAGCGTAATCGTGAGTGTCTCTTTTCGGGTTGATCGAGAGGAGAACACGGTTTCGTGTTATGTCGGCGTAAGTAGAAGTTCAGGATCACTTCTTGATCATTGCTAGTTGGCGACCGTTCCTTTGTTTCTCTTCTCGCTCTCATTTGCGTATGTTAGCCACCATATATGCTTAGTCGCTGCTGCAACCTCACCACTTTATCCCTTCCTTTTCCTTTAAGCTTTGCTAGTCTTGATACCCATGGTAATGGGATTCTTTGAGTCCTCGTGGCTCCTGATTACTACACCACCAGTTGCAGTGTACAGGTTGTGCGATGATCATGGCGAGAGCGATGCTTGTTTGTGTTGGAGTTCTTCTTACGCTTCTTCTTGATCGGGGATAGGTTCTGTCGGCAGCCTGGGCTAGCGTGGTGGATATTGTTTGGGCTTCTGTTTATGTTTCATCCGTAGTCGGATGTTGTTCTTATTTATGATGTTGATGTATTCTTGTGGCATTTGTGCCTTATGTATGTATCCCCATCTATTATGTAATGTTGATGTAATGATATCCACCTTGCAAAAGCGTTTCAATATGCGGGTCTATCCTTGGTGGGACCTTCGAGTTCCTTTTGGATAGGGTCGCATATTGGGCGTGACACTCGGCTCCGGTGGCTAGGCTGGTTAGGGGAAGAGATTCACTGCATGGAGAAAGGGGAAATGCTCGAGAGCTACAACGGGGCAGAAGACGGTCTCGGAAGGCTCGGGGAGGCGCTGAGGACGACGAATCGGACAGGGGCGTCCGTCGGCCGTGGACGGGGAAGAAAGGTCGAGGATGGTGCTTCGGTGCCCTTCTGGTCGCGTGGAGCGGTGAGGAGGACGTAGACGAGGCGGCGGAGCTCTTGGATACATCGGGGAGGCGTGGGGTGGCGGTGGCCATTGCTATGGTGGCAGTGCGGCTGGCTGCTTCGGGTGGGTCTTGGCGTGAGAGGGACAGAGGAGGGGATGAGCAGGGGGGAGTGAGAGGGCCTGGGGGGTGCGTGGCGTCTCAGGCGTCGAGGGGGAAAGCAAGGAGGAGGTGGGCGGCGGCTGTGCGCTGTCGGGCACGCGCCCGTCCTTCCGCAGCAGGAGGAAGACGATGGAGGAGGCCGCTGGGCTGGGCGCCAGTGGCTTTGACCAGCTGGGCAGCGCCCGAATAAGCCAGTAAGTCCTCTCTCTCTCTTTTATTTCCTGTTTTCTATTTCTTTTATTTTGTTTTGAATTAGTAAAAATACTAATTCATTTTTAAAACTCCTAAGATAAATTGGGGGCATTATTTGGATTATTCCAAAAGCCCACAATTGAAACCATAATTTTTGGATCATTTAAAATATTTATAGAATTTAAATGCCCCAATTCAAATACAATATGGGTTAATTCAAAAATCCACAAAATGGCCAACAATTATGTTCATCATTTTTGGCAGAGGTTTTCACCTTTATCAACAATCATGAACATTTTCACAGGGCATTTTGGGATCATTGAAAATGATTTTATTTGAACCTATTTGAATTCATTTGGTGCTAGGGCTTGGATCAATCCCCATTTCAAGTTTCTGAGAAATTTAAACATGATACATGAATGCCTTAATGCAACTAATAACAAGCAAATTCTAGGGCTGTGACAACTCAAGCCCACTAAACAAGAATCTCGTCCCGAGATTTAAGACGTGAGGTAAGAAGACAGAGGGGGCACAAGACCAACACAATCTTCACGATCCAGGTTGCACCTCATAAGAACGTTGATTCAGTCACCATCTTTGTCTCGACATCTTGCTCTGAGAACTCCAGCTATCATGACAACGAGAGGAAAGGGGAAACTCTAGAAGGATCGATCTTCTCGAAGATCGGACAACTGACGATCATCTCATGGAATGAGACGTTGAACATTTCTCGAGCTGAGATATGAAACATACACCCAGAGGGATGAAGTGTAACAGATGACGAAGGTTCACTACGTAGACACAATTCCACACTTAAGAAGGTGGTGAACGGTTGTCAATGTAGCGAGGAGTTGATTTGTCATGATACCATAACGAGACATCTTAAGGAAGGTGACTCGCAGAAATATTCCCTTAAGTGGCAAAAAGAATTACTTTTGTTTCAGAGATCATTGAAACTCTTTATACCGGCCTAAGGCAATCACAATCGATCGTTTGGCGGAGTTCAAAGGAATGGCATATCCGGATTCGAATGGATGATGTGGACTACCTTGTTGAAGACAACGTGATGGATGATTTTGCTTATCATCGGAAATGGATGGGACCCATGGTAGGACCACTGTTGAAGGCGATCCTGACCAGATATTACCGAGAAGGGTAGCCCATGGTTGGATGGCACAATGGCGGTGCAAGCTAGGGACAAAGTGCTAATGCTGGGAATGTTCCAACCATCATATCTGCCTGAGATTCAGATCTGGTTGGTGTCAGGATATTCCAGACTCATCAAGTCTAGAAAGAAAAATGAAGGTTTGCAACACAAATCGACGAGATGACGTTGCGAGATTCTCGGAAGATGAACTACGATAGCAAGATCCAAAACATGAGCTGGTTCTGCTACATCATGTGAACACGTTGTCTGAGACAAGCATGACCACATAGTAGTCTTATGATAAAACACTACCGAGTTCAGGTGGGGAACCATCATCGAGGATATTTGAATCTTGTGCATGAACTAGTATTCACAAAGTAACTCCTTTTCCTCGAACAAATCAATCAATGGCTTGGTGTGCTAGGAACACATATGGAGTGGAGGCGGCCAACCTATCAAACCATAGCGCACTTCGCACGTGCATGACTAACTTGGGATGGTTCCAGAGGAGGCAAAAACAATCTTTCTCAAACTCACGGCGGTAGCTTACATCAAATGCACGTGAGTTAGAGGAAGTCACTTCTTTCATCCAAACGTATACCTCATGAGCGGAACATGAAGGCAATGCTTACAAAGTTTCCAATGATAGGTTGATGTTCAACATGAATCATGGGGGAGACAAAAATGCTGCTGATGGGCTCAACAACAACTCATCGAAATTTCCATATCACTGGACTTCCACCATCATGTGAACACGGCGATAGCATTGGTCAGACCAAAAGATGTAATGGTATATGCTCGAGGAATCAACCACGAGTAAGACAACATTACGAACATCGTTGGTTCTGATTTGACTTGACAATAACCCATACTCAAGTCAAAGTTTTGACAAGGCAATAGATCCAACAACTGATCACAGGAACCAATCGATGAAGATATCATCTTTCTTCAACACACACGCACCAGGATATCCCTTGGAGATGAACTAAGTCAGGTAAGCTTTTATCTTCAAACTCTCCAAGTTGTTGTTTAGCTTAACCATCTAGCTCAGGGATATCCAACACGGATTCTTGGAGAAGGGGTGGTTTACAAGAAACCAACTTGATCACGAACTTAACAGCGGTCAGGTGACAACCTGGTAGCACTTCCAAGAAGATATTTGGAAAGTCACGAACCACCGATATATTACTAAGCTCGAGAACAATCTTGCTTTTCAGGGCAAGACGATATGATCAAAGAGTAAGGGATCGACACAATCCTAACTCATTGATCGAAGAGTGCACCAGAAATAAGGACTAGGTAGCACGATCAATCTTAGGATGATGATTTAATAACCAACACGCTAAGAATGAGAATATTGCCCATTTACTACCAAGCAACACAGTTGCTATGAGTATCCATTTCACACATCATAGTTCACTTGTCGGCATTCCGGTTACAACAACACGGGACCGAGGAATGAATAATGATAGCGAGAAGTATCACTACGTCAAGAATTCATAAGGGAAGGTGCAATTCTCATGACGTTCCTGACATAAAGAGGGCAATACTTCAGGGTAGAACAGAATCAAAAGCTGGATTAGCATTTTGATCTGCGGAATACAACTGCTTTGACCCAATCCTGGATATGGATGAGGTACTGAAGTTTGTTTCTCCTAGCCATTCCAGAATAGAATGGCTTGACGGACCACAAGAATAATAGGCATCGATGAACGGATGCACACATACTCTTGATTATCAATTGATAGATAGAGGCCAGAAAACAACTAAAGAGAACAACTCAAAGGAACATATGATTTTCTGAGTTGTGGATGCATAGATTAGTATGTCGAGCAAAGCTCAACATTTCTTCCGGATAACCCATGCAGAAGGTAGAATTGGCAGAGTCACAATTATGAATGGAGAACTCCTCAAGAGTACTCTGATTGTTATCCTTCGGTTCAGCGAGGAACTTCTGCCATAAGCGGTTCATAGTATTTGGAAGAAGGAAGTACCACGGTCCTTGAGGACTATCGCAAAGTTACTAATATCCTAAAGGAACTAGCAAACACTATCAACAGGAGGTAAGTAGGGCGAATCTCGGGTTCAAGAATCCAGGAATAGAATACCTACTACTAAATGGCATCACGAGATGCTTTCGAGAATGGTGGCTAGAATCATCACACCGGGAACACAAAACATGGCTAGATTATTAGGTGACTCCCTAGAACACCTAGGTTCATAATAATAGCTCCAACATATATGCCGAGGCAGCGGAGTACCTCAACAGACTAATTTGTGTGATTAATCTGGCCCAAATGAACATTAGAAACGGAGAGAAGGGATTTGCAAATGCATCAGACTATTTAGAAATCTGGGATGACTCGGACAACATAACGGCTGTAAATGCTCAAAATGATTTGAGACATCCTGAAAAATAGTGGCATGACCACTCAACACCACAATATCAAGGTTCTGAGACCAGCTATGAACATACGGAAGTAGTAAAAACTGAACTGAGATTTGAAACTATCAATTCTATAAGTCTATGGATTAGTAACACGTCATCCTAATAGATAGATGAGAAGCCTAGTTCTTAAACCCGTAGAAGAGAAGAGGATGACTCAGATCGAAGGCCATGAGGTATAAGGAGTAAAAGAGCCTTACGTTCCTTCCACAATCAATTCCCTTACATAACTAAAGCATTTCTAGACACAACTTTGACCGGTTTGGCTTGGTAAACCTCTGAGCGATCAAAGCTCGATACCAACGCTGTCAGGGACCCGATTCCAAGTCACATCGATCTAGCGGTAACACATCATATAACTTTGCGGCCTCAAGCACGGTATTCCCACGGTGTCGCCTTACCATGGCGGGACCGTTTGCGCCTTTTGGCTCACGATATGATAGTGTCGCTAGCATCCATATGACAGAGAACCGGGCCGACATGGCTAGTCGTGAACCCAAAGCGGCACTAACCCATGGGGACAGGCATACATGAATCACATCGAGCATGTCGGTCGGCGCGTGAATCCGGGCTGTAGCACTAGGCCTAACAGGACTCAGGAACCCGGCTGTAGCAGAGCTAGGCAGGACTCGGATGTCACCGCGTGACATTTCCCCAAAGGGATGACCACAGAATGAAGTGAAACACATGCCGCCCAATCAAGTGTCTGAGCGGTAGTCTTTGGGCTAGCAGGACTCGGTGAGCCGGGCAGAAGCGGACTACTATGGCTCAAGGAAGCACTAGACTACATTTCCCCATAAGAGAGGCTGCCAAGGATAAACAACTAGATTGTCGGATCCCACACATACCAAGCATTTCAAACATACACACAATATGCTCGATATGTGTAAATACAACATGGCATCACAACATAACTCTACGACTCAAGTATTTATTCATTAGGCTCCGAGGAGCGAGATATTACAAACATGGGTCTCATGACCCAACATCTGAAACATACAAGTCAAGGCACAAGCGGAAGCTTAACATGTCCGAGTACGACATCTACAAATGAAAAAGGCTGATAAGCCTGACTAACTACCAGATCCTGCCGAGGGCACAAGATCGTAGCTGAGGTAACAAGCTAAACGTCGAAGTCCACGCGGAACTACTAGCGAGACTGACGTCTCTCTGCAAAACATAAAATAAGCAAACGTGAGTAAAAATGTACTCAGCAAGACTTACATCAGAACTAACTACATATGCATCATTATCAACAAAGGGGGTGGTGGAGTTTGACTGCAGCAAGCCAGCTTTGACTCGGTGGCTATCCTAAACTACGACTGCAAGTAACTCTTTTGAGGTGGCGCACACGAGTCCACATATTCACCATATCAATACACCACTATGGACTCGATCCCGCCTTCCTACGAAAACACCATCCATAGCACTCACGCTTATCTTACGCATTTTAGAGTATCCACTTTCACTTGTCTATGAACTGATATAGGCAACCCAGAAGTCCTTTACCGTGGACACGGCTATTCGAATAGATGATGTTAACCCTGCAGGGGTGTACTTCTTCACACACGCTCTCACCACTTACCGCCGTTTACCGACATGTACTCGGCAACCTTCAGCGAAGCCCAACGTGGGTGTCGGCCACGACCTACCTAAACACTCTAGTCTCTAGTCGGGTTTATCGCCTATTCAGGTTCCATCCAGGAGTCCGCCGAGGTTTCCACATACGGCCCCGAACGATGTGTGCAGGGTTCCCGAGATACCAAACGGGCATTCGGTACACCGTGCCACGGTGTATCTACCGCGTCATAGCCCACCCCTAGGGTCAGCGCTACGCACGGCCTCCAACACATATCCTAGAAACACCAGAAACTAGTTGCAACTCCTGGACAGAGAACAAGGGTGGTTAAGAAGCCGAGAGGGTCCATTGGTTTCGGGCCCAATGCGTGGTAGTAACTGTTTCATGGATCACAAACACAGAACTCAGTTCCTGAGGACGGCTTCAATGAGACAACCCACCATGTACTCCTACATGGCCTCTCACCGCCACCTTTACCAAATCGTGTTCACACACTTAGCTCTCAACAGTAGGACATGTTCACACACCATCCCAATTCATCCCCAATGAATCAGACCTGACTCAACTCTAAGCAATAGCAGGCATGACAAACAAGCATGAATGAGTAGGCACATCAGGGCTCAAACAACTCCTACTCATGCTAGTGGGTTTCATCTATTTACTGTGGCAATGACAGGTCATGCAGAGGATAAGGGGTTCAACTACCGCAGCAAGTAACAGATGATTCATTGTTGTCCTAATGCAGTAAAAGAGAGCAGGAGCGAGAGAGTGGGATTGTATCGGAATGAACAAGGGGGTTTTGCTTGCCTGGCACTTCTGAAGATAGTATAGTTCTTCATCGGTGTCATCGAACTCATCGTCGAAACGTCGTCTACTGAGAGGGGACAATTACAGGCAAACAAGGAAGAACACAATCAATGCAATGCACAATATGTTGCATGATCATGACATGTCAACGTGTTGTGATTTAAGCTAATGCAACTAGCAGCAGATTAAATGAAGTTGGTTTGAACCAAGGGTTCAAATTCAAACTCCATATGTGCTTATTTAAATGCAAATTATGCAAATTGCCATATACAGCAACCTTAGGTTGTTCAAACATGCATGAAAATTGTACAGATGGATAGATTGGATTTTTCTGATCATTTTTCATATATAATTTGTTTGATTTGGAGTTACGGATTAATTTCTATGAATTTTAGAAGTTTTGGGCATTTTCTGGAATTTCTGGAATAAAAATAAATCCAGAAAAGGCATTCTGCGTCAGCACTACGTCATGCTGACCTCAGCAGGTCAACAGAACCGGTTCAGTTCAAACCTGACCAGAGGGGTCCACTGGTCAGTGACCCAGGGCTGGTTAGTGTCGATGATAGGTGGGGCCTGGTCAACAGACACGTCAGCAAGTCAATACTGACGTGTGGGGTGCATCGGCGTGCAGGACGTGGCGAGTCAAACCCGACTTGTGGGGCCCGTGGGAGTTAGTTTAATCTAAACGCAAACAAATCTCGGTTTAGTTAGGGTGTGGGGCCCAGCTATCATTGTCCTAGGGTTAGACTAATGATATAATTAGTACTACTCTAATCCGCCACGTCAGCTTGCCGGAGTATGGCCGGCGGCGACCTCAAACCGCGGCGGCGTTCTCTCGGGATTGAGCTACGGGCGACCATTTGCCTCGCTGTTTGCGTCTAATGGCAGCGGTGAGTGCGGCGCATCCAGCAGGGCGGACGCCGGAGGCTGGCATGGCCGGAGTAGGCGGCGGCGGGGAGCTAGACGGCGGCCAGAGTTCGGTGATGGCATGGGCGACCACTACGGGGCACGGGAAGGATAGCTAGGGGGTGTTTTAATCCCCTGAGATCATCCTGAGCACGATTACATGCTCAGGTTCAAGCTATGGCGCCTGTAGCCGCGACGGCGCCATGGCCGGCGGCACGGGCTCTCGGCTCCGGTGGCTAGGCTGGTTAGGGGAAGAGATTCACTGCAGGGAGAAAGAGGAAATGATCGAGAGCTCACAACGGGGTAGAAGACGGTCTCGGAAGGCTCGGGGAGGCGCTAAGGACGACGAATCGGACGGTGGCATCCGTCGGCCGTGGACGGGGAAGA
Organism: Aegilops longissima; assembly: GCA_021605205.1. Taxonomy (NCBI): domain Eukaryota; kingdom Viridiplantae; phylum Streptophyta; class Magnoliopsida; order Poales; family Poaceae; genus Aegilops; species Aegilops longissima. Next base: position 180,194,552 of record CM038678.1, on the reverse strand, counting down.
AATGTCGGGGACGGTGCATCGGTGTCCTTCCGGTCGCGTGGAGCGGTGAGGAGGACGTAGACGAGGTGGCGGAGCTCTTGGATACGCCGGGGAGGGTGGCCGGTGGCCATAGCTATGGTGGCCGGTGGCTGCGGCAAGGCTTCGGGTGGGTCTTGTGAGAGGGGCGAGAGGAGGGATGAGCAGGGGGGAGTGAGAGGGCCTGGGGGGTGCGTGGCGTCTCCAGAGCGACGAGGGGGAAAGCGGCAAGCAGGAGGTGGCCGGGCGGCGGTGCGCGCGCATCGGGCACGCACCCGTCCTTCTGGCTAGGAGGAAGACAACAGGAGGAGGCCAGTGGGCTGGGCCGCCAGGTGGGCTGACCAGCTAGGCCGCGCCAGTAAGCCAGGTAAGTCCCTCTCTCTCTCTTTTATTTCCTGTTTTCTATTTCTTTTATTCTGTTTTGAATTAGTAAAAATACTAATTCATTTTTAAAACTCCTGAGATAAATTGCGGGCATTATTTGGATTATTCCAAAAGGCCACAATTGAAACCAGAATTTTTGGAGCATTTAAAATATTTATAGAATTCAAATGCCCCAATTCAAATACAATATGGGTTAATTCAAAAATCCACAAAATGGCCAACAATTATGTTCATCATTTTTGGCAGAGGTTTTCACCTTTATCAACAATCATGAACATTTTCACAGGGCATTTTGGGATCATTGAAAATGATTTTATTTGAACCTATTTGAATTCATTTGGTGCTAGGGCTTGGATCAATCCCCATTTCAAGTTTCTGAGAAATTTAAACATGATGACATGAATGCCTTAATGCAACTAATAACAAGCAAATTCTAGGGCTGTGACACCACCGCTTCCGGGCATCTTGAGGACATTGTAGCCGTGATGAGTCACGGACATAAACTTGGCCAGGGCTGGGTACCCGAGGATGGCATTGTACGGCAGGCAAATGTGAGCGACGTCGAAGTCAATGAGCTCGGTGCGGTAGTTGTCGCGCGTCCCAAAGGTGACAGGAAGGCGGACCTGCCCTATCGGAACTGTGGAGCCATCAGTGACTCTGGAGAAAGGCTTGGTTGGCTGAAGCTGATTGTATGGCACTTGCAGATTGTTGAATGTCTTGACGGACAGGACATTGAGCCCTGCTCCGCCATTCATGAGGGTCCTGGTGACTTGCACATTGCTGATGATTGGGGAACAAAGCATCGGAGGACTCCGGTGTGGCTGCAAGACTTGAGCTGATCCACGAGCTGAATGTGATGGCGCACGCTGACCACCGAGGCGTGTGGCTTGAGCCCGGGAGGACTGCATTCGCTTGCAGCGAACTGCTTGAAGATGCACTAAGAGGTGGGGCTTGAGCTCCGCCTAGGATGCAAGCGATTGCGCTGCCCGGAAGCCCCCAGCCCCTTGTCCCGATGATGGTCTTCATTTCTCCTTGGCTGCGGTGGCAGAGGAGGGAGGCCTGCGTTGCCTTGTGGGCGATCCTCGCGAGGCTGATCCCTCCAGCCTCCCTCGTGAGGCGGGTCCCTCCAACCTCCCTCGTGAGGATGATCCTGCCAGCGGTCCTCACGAGGTCGGTCACGCCACCCTTGGTGAGGGCCACGGTCTTCCCATCGTCCTCCACCTCTTCCTCCACCTCGGCCATAGCCCCGGTCGCTGCGCTCGAGGCGTCGGCCGGCACGCACGTCCCGCACGGCCCTGAGCTCGTGGCATTCGTTGGTGTTGTGGGTGTGGAGGTCATGGTACACGCAGTACCGACTGCCCTTGGATGACTCAGGCTGATCCCTTCCTCGCTTGGTGTCCGGCTCTGCTGCAAGCACGACAGCCCCCTTGAGCTTAACGTCCTTGACCTTGGGCTTCTTCTCTTCTGGGTCGGCGGCCAGCAGCTCGAGAAGGGAAAGGCGTCCTTCCTCAACCCTGGCGCACTTGGTCGCCAAGTTGAACAGCTCTAGGGATGTGCACAGGTCTTCATGGATCACGAGCTCTTCCTTCATCTTGCCGTCACGCACCCGTCGTAGAAGGCTGAGATGATGGCCTCCTGAGACACCCTGGGGATCTTAAGGCGAGCATTGTTGAAGCGTTGGATGAACTTTTGCGGGGTCTCCCCTGACTGCTGCTTGATGCGGCGCAAGTCACTCATGGCCGGGCGCCGATCGCGGGTGCCTTGGAAGTTGGCGATGAATCGGGTGCGCATCTCGTTCCAGGAGGAAATCGTGCCAGGAGCCAGGTTCAGAGCAAAAGGGCACCGCCCTTGAGCGCCATGGAAACCAGTTCGCCATGACCTTCTCGTCCCCGTTGGCGGCTTCGATGCCCAGCTCATAGAGCTGGAGGAACTCCGCAGGGTCGGCCGTGCCATCATAGCGTGGGGGCAGGTCTGGCTTGAACTTGCCCGGCCAGGCCACGCTGCGCAGCTCGGCGGTGAAGGCACGACAGCCTGCAGTGGCCATAGGAGGCCTTTGGTCACGGAGGGCTTGATCTTGGAGGTCTCCGTGCGCTGCCTCCGGGAGCAGCGCGGGGTCTTGGCGCGCTGTAGCAGGAGCGCGGTCGTGACGGGCCGGTGCGGGGAGCACTCGGGCAGCTTCTTGGGGACGAGAGACCTCTTGGCAGCTCTTCTATTGCTGCGCTGGTGCCGGACGGAGTGGGTTCCGCCCAGGGGCCACGCACCTTGGGGCCAAGGCGCCTTCTTGAGGGGGAGGCGGCTGAGGCGCCCCCGGAGCTTCATCGCCCGTGCAAGGCGGGGCGCGGTGCAGCGAGAGGGATGGTGCAGGGGAGCCCCCAGCGGCGCTGACTAGCTCGGTGATGCGGGCGAGCCACTCGTCGTAGAGGTCGTCGACGGGGCGGTAGTGCAGGAGTTCACGTGCCAGGAGAAACGCGGCATGGCCGTCCGCAGGAGCGCGACGGGCGTGGGACGAAGAACCGGCTGGAGTCAGTGACGGGGTGGCAGTGCGGCCTTCCCGCCGCACCGAAGGATGCAGAGACGACGCCGCTGCTCATTCTTCGCCGGGCGGTGGCAGCGTTTGACGGCAAGCGACGGGAACGACAGGGTGGTGGCCGACGGGGCCGTCTCGGGCGCGCAATGAAGCGAGAGCGGCCGGCGCCAGCGCTGGCTCGACGAAAGTGTCTGACATGGATGCGAGGGGCGGCGAAGAGCAGGGCGGCGGAAGGCGGATTCCGGTGCACCCCTACCTGGCGCGCCAAATATCGGATGTCGGGTTCCGGCAGACCCTCTAGGTTCGAACTCTGGGGTGCACGCGGAGATCACACCTCCAACCTACCTACGTCTCGTCGCCTCGTAAGGATCTAAAACTACACAAAGAACAACACAGAGGACACGAGGTTTATACTGGTTCAGGCCACCATTGTGGTGTAATACCCTACTCCAGTGTGTGGTGTGGTGGATTGCCTCTGGTGGGGCTGATGATGAACAATACAAGGGAAGAACAGCCTCGCGAGGGTCTGTTCTTGGCTGGAGCGATGAACTGCTAGGGGACTTCAGTCGCCTCTCTCTCTCTCTCTCTCTCTAGATGCCGATCTCTCTATCTGGTGTCGATCTCTCTATCTCCTAGACGCCTCTAGGGTTCTCTCTCTGATCGATCCCTCGACCTGGTGGTGGATAGCTCTATTTATAGTGGGAGGCCTTGGGCCTCTTCCCAAATATTGAGCGGGAAGGGCGCCAACAATTGGCCATTTTGAAGGGGAACATCTAGTACACTTATCCTAACTAAAGTCGGTCCTCGCCTGCCAAAGACTCTGACGGTGACGCCGGCTTGGGCTCCACGATGACCTCCTTCCTGCCGTTCTGCTGGTCTTGGTCTTGTTGCACCGAAATGGTTGCCTTTGCCTGATGCCTTCGCCTGTGCGTGCCCCCTTTGCACCGAAGAGGAAACAAGGACACTGCGCGGGCTGGCGCCCAACTGACGCCCTCGGTCGTCATGGCTTGCGTCATGGGCACCTCATGAGGTACCCCGCCTTCATCTCTCCGCCTCCTCGCGAGCCAGCCTGATGAGGCCGTGCCTGAGGAAGCTTCCTGTCGTCCGCCCCGTGAGGCTTGGCCCCTCGCGAGGGTCTTGAGCTTGTGTTGATGAAGATGGGCCGTACCGGGCCACCCCTTGAGGCATGCGGCAGGCAGGCAAGTCTGGTACCCCCGTTCCCAGAACGCCGACAGCAGGTGCCCCGCCACCCACCTCTTCGGCCGACACCAGCAGCAGGGAGTCTGGGTACCGAGCCCTGGCCCCCGCCCTGCGGCGAGTGCAGTGGCCGACCAAGTTCAAGCCGGAGATGCCGCCGCGTTACGGCGGCGCAGCAGACCCAGCGCCGTTCCTGCAGGCGTACGAGGAGGCCGTCCTCGAAGCCGGAGGCGACGACAAGATCATGGCCAACTGGTTCCCCATGGCCCTCGCCGGCGAGCCGTGCGTCTGGCTGCTCAACCTCCCGGGATCCACGGTGGCCTCCTGGGGGGAACTCTGCAACCTCTTCACCGTGCGCTATGCGGTGCCGGCGCACCACGCAATCGCGGCACTGCTGGGTGGCTCCCAAGCACCGCCTTCAGATCACCACGTCAAACCCTTCCTCCGTCAGATCGGGGCCGTCTCCAAGCGCCCGGGGGCTCCGCCAGTTTGGGCTGCCCCAGAGGCCGACCTCCCCTTCGGCTCAGAAGACCACCCCGGCTCCACCGCCGGCTCCGGCATGCTCCCGATGCTCTGCACGCCCACCATCTGCAACGTGGCCATTACCAAGACCCTCATCGATGGTGGCGCCGGCCTCAACTTGCTCTCTGTAGAAGCCTTCAGCCTTCTGCACGTGCCGCTCGAGCGTCTCGGCCTCAGCAAGCCCTTCTTGGGAGTGGGTGGTGGAGCTGCCCACTCCCCGGGGCAGATCCGCCTCCCTGTCACCTTCGGCACGCGCCACAACTACCGCACCGAGCTGGTAGACTTTGACATCGCCCGCATCGGTCTCCCATACAACGCAATCCTCGGGTACCCGTCTCTCGCTCAGTTCATGGCGGCGACTCACCCGGCCTACAACCTCATGAAGATGCCAGGGAGCAAGGGCGTTGAGGGAGTTCTGGATTAGGGGGTATCCGGCAGCCGGACTATATCCTTTGGCCGGACTGTTGGACTATGAAGATACAAGATTGAAGACCCCGTCTCGTGTCCGTATGGGACTCTCTTGGCGTGGAAGGCAAGCTTGGCGATACGGATATGTAGATCTCCTTCTGTTGTAACCGACTCTATGTAACCCTAGCCCCCTCCGGTGTCTATATAAACCGGAGGGTTTAGTCCATAGGACGACAACAATCATACCATAGGCTAGCTTCTAGGGTTTAGCCTCTACGATCTCGTGGTAGATCAACTCTTGTAATACTCATATTCATCAAGATCAATCAAGCAGGAAGTAGGGTATTACCTCCATAGAGAGGGCGAAACAGGTAAACATTGTGTCCCTTGCCTCCTGTTACCATCCGCCTTAGACGCACAGTTCGGGACCCCCTACCCTAGATCTGCCGGTTTTGACACCGACATTGGTGCTTTCATTGAGAGTTCCATTGTGCTCTCGTCATAAGGAAGGATGTCTCGTCTCGTTGTCAAGGACAGCGTCACCTCTGGAGGAGCCTGGCTGTCGGCCAAACTCTCCAGCTAGGCGAGTTCGTCATGACCGCACGTTCGGCTGGTGCGCCGACGATGACTTCTCGGGTCATCGAAAACAGCCTCCACGTCGGCTCGGAACTTGCCGAGCAGATGGATCCGATGGAGCTCTCTTCCCTAAACGAGCTCTTGGACCGCATCGCCGCTTTGGGAGTCGCTACAGACTATGATCGGATCGGGCTTAAACCCGACCAAAGGGAGATTAACTCTCCACCGGTCACCCATCGATAAGCGGTGGTGGAGGAACAATGCGGTAATTTTCCTCAATCTTGAGGACAAGCTATGTCCGATTCCGAGCTCTCCGAGCCGGATACCTGTACGAAAGGACATCCCCAAGCCTTGAACGTAGAATCGAGCGAGAGGCCGGACCTATCGAAGCGACATCCCGGAGCCGAACCTCCAAGATCGGAAACTCCACGCCCGGGTCACTGATCGGGTCGGGTTCGGACTTAAATCCGCCCACCCACCCAGATACAAGTGATCTCTCCCACATTAGACAAGAGCCCCAGGAAACAGTACATCACTATTGGGCCAGATTCCTCCTTGTAATGAACAAGGTCAAGGACTGTCGAGAGGAAGACACGATTTCATTCTTCTGCAATAATTGCACGGATAAGGGAATCCTTAACGCCATAAGCCACCGCAACATAGCACACTTCACTGACTTGGCGGCCATAGTATGGAAGTACTGTGCGATGGAGAGCGCCTGGAAAACCGAAACAGAATTTTGGGACAATCCGGCTTTGGCTAAATACCCAGTCCGAACCAAAAGGGTGCACCCCCGTAAGTCACCCGATTCAATCACAAAAAAGCAAAAGCCCACTAGAGGGCACGAAATCGTATTCGAGGGATGGCTTAACGGACCCTGCAAAATTCACAGTACGGTGGATACCACACCAACACACAGCCTTAGAGCATGTTGGGTACTCCGGCAGGTTGCTAAGAGCGGTGAGGATCTCCTCATTCAAAACACCGCAGAGCAACATCCTGTGAATTACAATACGGTCTTTACAGTCTTCGAGACATTTGCCTCAAATAATAGGTGCAAGCGAGCACTCCGCAGCCTTGCCGAGATCTGCCAGGTGGCAGCAATAAATCCATGGAGCGACACGGCTATCACCTTCAATTCCAGTGACGAACCCAAATGCCGAACAGCCTGAGCACCAGCCGCACTAGTCCTTAGTCCAATTGTGGACGGATTTCGGCTCACTAAAGTGCTCATGGACAGCGGCAGCGGATTAAACCTCATTTACGAGGAAACCCTTCACAAAATGGAAATAGACTGGAACCGCGTTGAGCAAAGAAGCACAACCTTTAGAGGAATCATCCCCAGTCGGGAGGCACGTTGCACTGGGAAAATCACACTAGATGTCGTATTCGGCACACCGGAAAATTACAGGTCTGAAGAAATAACATTCCAACTGGCCCCGTTCAGTAGCGGATACCACACCCTTCTAGGGCGGGAGGCATTTACGATCTTCCAAGCTATACCCCATTACGGGTACATGAAGCTCAAAATGACCGGGCCCAATGGAATCATCACTCTAGCTAGTGATCCGGACATAGCGCTCCGCGCCGAAAACAAAACAGCCGCACTAGCCCTCGAGGCACTATCCGAAGCCCTAGCGGCAGAGGAGTTAACCGTGCTACTATCGACCGTGGATAGGGACGACGTGATACTCGAAAAGAGATCCAAGTCCACCTCTTTTAAACCAGTGGACAAAATACTCAAATTCCAAGTCCACCCAACGGACCCTACAAAAACAGCCTCAATTGGGGCACAATTAAACCCCGATGTGGACGCTGCACTACGGGAGTTCCTGCGCGAGAACTGGGATATATATTTGCCTGGCACCCATCAGATATATCAGGAATCCCATGCAAGTTGGCCGAGCATGGCCTTAACATTCTAAAAGGGTTCAAGCCGGTCAAGCAGACTCTTCGGGACTTCTCCGAACCTAAGCGACAAGCTATGGGCAAGGAGCTAGCCAAGTTATTGGAGGCCGGATTCATCAGAGAAATAAAACACCCGGACTGGCTAGCAAACCTAGTGATGGTACCAAAGAAGGACAAATCCTGGCGCTTATGTGTCGACTTCAAAGACTTCAATAAAGCTTGCCCAAAGGATCCCTTCCCCCTCCCCCACATCGATCAAATTATTGATGCCACCGCGGGACACGACTCATTGTGCTTCCTCGATGCATACTCCGGCTACCACCAAATCAAGATGGCCGAGTCCGACCAAGCCGCAACAGCGTTTATCACGCCATACGGCCCCTTCCGTTTCAACACAATGCCTTTCGGGCTTAAGAACGCCGGTGCAACGTATCAACGCATGATTCAGACATGCCTGGAAAAACAAATCGACAAAACAGTGGATGCATACGTAGACGATGTGGTCGTCAAAACCAGACACGTCGACTCTTTAATAGACGACTTGAGGCTTACGTTCAACAGCCTCCGAACATACGACATCAAGCTCAATCCGGAAAAATGTGTTTTCGGCGTGCCCGCCGGAAAGCTCCTGGGCTTCATCGTCTCTAGTAGAGGGATTGAAGCGAACCCGGCTAAAATCCGAGCCCTGTCACAATTGGCCATCCCAACAGACCTCAAGCAAATCCAGAAGTTAACTGGATGCGTTGCGGCCTTAAGTCGCTTCATCTCCCGATTAGGAGAAAAGGCACCACCCCTTTATCGCCTTCTTTGGCGCATTGAACACTTCGAGTGGACGGATGCTGCCACAGCCGGACTGGAAGAAATAAAAGCCATACTGGCCACCAACCCAATCCTGGCCATGCCAAACATCGGCGAACCGATGCTTCTATATATAGCAGCGACTCATCAAGTCGTAAGCGCAACACTCGTCGTCGAACGAGAAACGGACGGACATAAATTCCCCCTTCAAAGGCCGGTATATTATGTATCCACTATCCTCACCCCATGCAAATCACGGTACCCGCATTATCAAAAGATAGCGTATGCGGTATTCATGGCATCCAAAACTACGACACTACTTTCAAGAGTGTTCAATCACGATGGCCTCTCGAAGTGCCATCAAGCGACATAATAAACAACCGCGACGCCACATGCCGGATTGTCAAATGGTCCATAGAGCTCCTCCCGTTCGACATAACATATAAACCTCAGCGAGCTATTAAGTCGTAGGTAATGGTGGATAAATTCACCAAATGGATAGAAGCCAAACCTGTTAAAACGGCCGAATCCGGACCAGTGCTAGACTTTATATCCGGGGTTGTACAGCTTTATGGTGTCCCCCATAGCATCATCATTGACAACAGCACGAACTTCACTGCCGATGAGGTGAAAATATGGTGCAGCAACATGGGCATCAAGCTCGATTACGCTTCTGTCTATCATCCACAAACTAACGGTCAAGTTGAACGATAAAATGGTCTTATCATGAGCGGCATCAAACCCAGATTAGTGCGGTCCTTAAAGGAATCTAACACGCACTGGATAGAGGAGCTCGACTCCATACTCTGGGGGCTGCGGACCACGCCGAATTGCACTACCGGATACACACCGTTCTTTATGGTGTACGGTGCAGAGGCGGTTCTGCCCTGCGACATAATTCATGACTCACCTCGAGTGCACATGTATGAAGAGAGAGAGGCCGAGCTCGATCGGCAGGACAGTTTGGACGCCCTCAAGGAGGAGCGTGATGTGGCAAAAGCTCGTTCTGCATTCTACCAGCAACAGGCTAGAAGATACCAAAGCAGAGAAGTACGGGCCAAAACTTATAACGTTGGCGAACTCGTTCTCGCCTACGGAAAAGAAAAGGACAAGCTCAAGCCCAAATGGGAGGGTCCTTCATTATTGACCAGGTCTTAACCGGCGGAGCTGCGTCGTCTGCATGGATGCATCGGACAACCGCCTCGAGCCAAATCCATGGAGCGCAACGAGACCAAGATTCTATGCCTAGTGCCGGACTCCGTGTTCGTCCGCCTCCTTACCTCTCACAAATTTTATACATTAGTTATCTGCCTTTTCTTTCTTTCTTTCTTTCCCTTTTCTTTTGAGGCCTTGAAGGGCTAAAATGTGTTTTGACTACACAATCTTGATGCGCCAGCCGCGCTCATTATACCTGGGGGCTTCCTATACAGAAGCTTAAATATTTTATGGGCTTCATGCCTCGCACATGTGTTATTCTTCCACATGTACCTTTTTTTGCCACTATATGCATCGATATGACTTAAGTTTTGGCCAAGCTGGGTTGCCTGGCTCTTGTATTTATGCCCCACGCCCGTTAATTCGGCTAGGGCATAAGGGGAGCACCTCTGCGATTATTCTTGTCGGGTCAGCCGGATGTGTACCTCGACCGGGTGAAGCCGAAAGCTAGCGTTCTTAAGGGAATATTGATTCGATGAATAAAAGATGACTTTTTGTTTTTTCCACTTGCCCCCAGATGTTTTCGCCTGCGTCTCTTCTCGCAATTCGGACATGCACATTAGGGCATGCGTACCCAGGGAAAGGAACCCTTAACGGAACTATTCTCCCTGGAAGATGTTTCTTACTACCCATGTAATATAACATAACTAGTTGGGTACTTGTCTGTTCAAGAACTTATGACCCCTACGCCTGGTTTCCACGCATACCCCAATTTTTACATAACCGCGCTGGTATTCGGATACACTCTGGACTATCGGGTCCAGAGGTTGAAGCGCAAAGGTCCGCCATGACAAATGATTTACAATCCGGCTAGAGACATTCTACATGTCATTCAAATTACATAGTCACTTAGACTGATTAAATTCTTCTTCTATGCCATCCAACAGGCTGTCTAGCCTACAATGCTGTTGGGAATACTTGGCGGCTAACTCTACTTGGTGATACACCAAACTGACAGGGATTTCTTTCCCATCGGGCCCCACAGGTTCGACCTCGGCCATGTGGTTTGGGTCAGCCTTGGTATACCGCGTCTTCACCATGGCCCAGGCTTCCCTGGCACCTTGACGGCAGGCCGATACCTTCCATAATCGGAAGCGCCGCCGCGCTCCCTTGAGCTTCTCCGCAAGTCCTCCAAGGCTTTCGGGAAGGGAGACGGATGGCCACAAGGCCTGGGCAATACCTTGCATCACCTACCGAACTTGTTCGTGCAGTTGGGAGAGCTCTGGGAAGATCACCCGCAGACCCGGGCATCTCGTTTGTGGGACGACCTGTTAGCATACGTGCAGACATAACTATGTTATCGGGCTTCCTCGCCGAACTCTTTTTGAAGTTCGTTCAAGAACTTACTGAAAATGCCGCGTCGAAGCCGCTTGTTCTCCTTCACGGAGTCTGACAGCTGGGTATTGGCATCTTGGTGATCGTTTTTCTCCTGCCTAACCTTTGTAAGCACGCGCTCGCCAGCATTTAGCCGCCGTATGACATGTTGCTCATCCGGATTCACTCCGGCGTCATCTGCAATATTTATTGTCGAATTGCATGCATGCTGCATACTATATGGTACCGTCACTCTTTAAAGTAGGTGTTACCGAGGGGCCTTCTCGGACTCCTTCAATGCGCCATCTGCGGCCCGTAGCTGGACTTGCACTCTTCCGGCTCTTGAGACAATTGGGTATTCTTCTCTGTAAGAACCTGCACATATAATGATCCTTAAATCAGTTGTGCCAACTGTTTCAAGTCTCGGGGCTCTTGATATATATAATCAGCAAATTCTCTTACCGTATATCCTTTACATACTTGGTCCGTGGCTCGCAAGACCATTTTGAGCAGCACGGATGTCGCCTCTCCCGAATTGAAGGCATCAAATGCCTCTTGGGAGAAACAAGCCACGGAGTACGGCCCGGCGGCGCTGTGATTCATGGCGCTCTCCACTTGAATTTGTGGCGGAGATTTTATCCGCATCCTCCGAGGAGGAACGTCGACGCGTGCCCGCCTCGTGTCCGCCCCGAGCACAGCTAGTGGGCGTGATCGGCAACTTCTCCGGATATAGTCCGGCGAGTATTTTTCCTTCTGGGAAGCATGGGTGTTATTATGTTTTCAAAGACAAACCCACGGAGCAAAGGTTGTATATCATACCTGTCGGATTTCGGGTTCCGACAGACCCTTGAGGTTCGAACTCTGGGATGCGCACAGAGATCTTTCCCCTACTAGCTCACGCGTTAATGGTTTGCAAGGGATCTAAACTAGGAACGATGAACAGCACAAGAGACACAACAATTATACTGGTTCGGGCCACCGTTGTGGTGTAATACCCTACTCTAGTGTGTGGTGTGGTGGATTGCCTCCGGGGCTGGTGAAGAACAGTACAAAGGAAGAATAGCCTCGCGAGGGGCTGTTCTTGAGCTGGTGCAATGGACTGCTTGGGTGAGTCCAGTCGCTTCTCTCTCTCTCTCTGGTAGGTTCGACCTGTCTCCTCTCTCTATGGTGGCTAGTCCTATTTATAGAGGGAGGCCCTGGGCCTCTTCCCAAATAATGGCGGGAAGGGCGCCAACAATTGGCCATTTTAAAGGGAACATCTAGTACACTTATCCTGACTAAAGTTGGTCTTGGCTGCCAAAGGCTCGACGGTGACGTCGTCTGGGCTCCACGATGACCTCCGGCCCTGCCGCTCTGCTGGTCTTGGTCTTGTTGCACAGGCGGTAACCTTTGCCGATGCCTTGGCATGTGCTTGCCTCCATTGCACCAAAGGGAAATGAGGACATCATGAGGTGGCGCCCCTTTGATCTCGATCGTCATGGCTTGCGCCACGGGCACCCTCGTGAGGTACCACTGCCTTGATCTCTCGCCTCCTCGTGAGCCTGCTCGACGAGGCTGCTCCTGAGGAAGGTTCCTGCCGTCCGCCCCGCGAGGCTTGGCCCCTCACGAGGGTCTTGAGCTTGAGCTGATGAAGCTGGGCTACGCTGGGCCCCCACTTGAGCCACGCCACAGGCCGCAGGCAGGCAAGTCTGGGGACAACCGTTCCCAGAACACCGACAGTAGCCCCCAGGCCCAAGGCGCGCCCGGACTTGGCTTAGCAGAGAAGCGAAGGGGCAAGTGCGAAGCGCTGTGGGCCCCAACAACATGTGGCCTCAGGCGCTGCGTGGCGATTGATTGAACTTGGGCGTCTCCGCTTCCCCACGATCCCTCGGCAACCGTATGACTTGACAAGTCCCAGCATGCAGAAATGGGTCATGATTACCTGTGATCGTGGAGGCCGACGGTTGGCCTCCTCCAGCTATAAGTACGGAACGGCGCAAGCCCTTCCAGTCCATCCCCTCTTGCTACTCCTTTCTCTCCATGGCTCCGTTGAAGAGGTTCTCGACTGCGAAGAAGGGAAAGGCCCGCCAGGTAGGGTCTGACTCTCCCCCGGCCAAGCGCGGTCGAGGCCGTCCTCGCAAGCATCCTGTGACTCCCGTAGTGGCTTCCCGCGGTCGTGGAGGCGATCCCCTGCGCGGTGATGGGCGCCAGGTTGTCGATGGGGGGCACGCCATGACTGCGCGGCCCCCTAGGCCGCGCTTCCACTCGGCGGAGGTGCTGCCGGAGTTCGTCGTGTGGTCGGTGGAGCCGACCAGCACCTGGCTCCAGCTTCCCCGCTTCTTTGTAGGTGAACTTCCGGCCGGCGCTCCGGGCGGCATCTGGCTTCAGGCTGACGGTTGTTGCAGCAGAGCCTCCTGGGCTTCACTGGATGTCTCCGTCGCCGGGAATACGGCTGTCACGCCCAATATGCGACCCTATCCAAAAGGAACTCGAAGGTCCCACCAAGGATAGACCCGCATATTGAAATGCTTTTGCAAGGTGGATATCATTACATCAACATTACATAATAGATGGGGATACATACATAAGGCACAAACGCCCCAAGAATACAACAACATCATATACAAGGTCAACATCCGACTACGGATGAAACATAAACAGAAACTCAAACAACATCCACCCTGCTAGCCCAGGCTGCCGACATGGAACCTATCCCCTGATCGAAGAAGAAGCAGAGGAAGAACTCCTAACAAGCAAACATCGCTCTCACGTCATGATCATCGCAAACCTGTACCTGCAACTGGTAGTGTAGTAATCTGTGAGCCACGAGGACTCAGCAATCCCATTACCATGGGTATCAAGACTAGCAAAGCTTAATGGGTAAGGAAGGGGTAAAGTGGTGAGGTTGCAACAGCGGCTAAGCATATATGGTGGCTAACATACGCAAATGAGAGCGAGAAGAGAAACAAAGGAACGGTCGTCAACTAGTAATGATCAAGAAGTGATCTGAACTCCTACTTACGTCAGACATAACACCGAAACCGTGTTCTCCTCTCGATCAACCCCGAAAAGAGACACTCACGGTTACGCTACGGTTGGTGTATTTTAGAAGAGTTTGCTTCAAGTTTACTACAACGGATATTAACAAATTCCCATCTGCAACATAACCGCTGGCACGGCTCTCGAAAGTTTATACCTGCAGGGTGTCCCAACAGCCCATGATAAGCTCTCGCGATCAACGAAGGATATTCCTTCTCCCGGGAAGACCCGATCAGTCTCGGAATCCCGGCTACAAGACATTTCGACAGTAATAAAACAAGACCAGCAAGACCTCCTAGTGTGTCGACACCCTGATAGTAGCCGCGCGTATCTTGTCTCAGGCCACGACCGGATGAGCAGTCCGTACAACTAAAACCAGGCCTCGAGTTTCCCCGAGGAGGCGGTGCAAAGGGCTCTAGTTCGGACCAACACTTAGACAAGCATTGGCCCGGGGGGGCTAAAATAAAGATGACCCTTGGGTTAATTACTCCCAAGGGAAAAGTAGGTGGTGGTGAGGCAAATGGTAAAACCAATGTTGGGCCTTCTTTGGAGGAGTCTTATTCAAAGCGAACTGTCAAGGGGTCCCATAAATCAGCCAACAGCGTTAGGGGCGCAAAATCCGGGAACATAATACCGATATGACGGAAACTAGGGCGGCAAGAGTGGAACAAAACACCAGGCATAAGGCCGAGCCTTCCAACCTTTACCAAGTATATAGATGCATTAATAATATAAGAGATATTGTGATATCCCAACATAAACATAATCCAACATGGAGCAATCTTCATCTTCACCTGCAACTAGCAACGCTATAAGAGGGGCTGAGAAAAAGCGGTAACATAGCCAAACAACGGTTTGCTAGGAAGGGTGTCAAAGGTTAGAGGTTCATGGCAATTTGGGAGGCTTGAGGAGCAAAAGATAGATAACGCAGCATAGCGATAGAACGAAGCAACTAGCATAGCAATGATAGTAATGAGATCCAAGGTGACAGTCATCTTGTCTGAAATCCCGCTAGGAAGAAGAACGAGTCCATGAAGAAGATGAAGCCACGAAGACGAACCAAGCGTGAGCGAGCGAATCCTCACGATCGCAGCTAAACAGGAACTAACAAGAAGAAGCACACAACATGGTAAACACACCACACATAGACAAGACATGATGCACAACAAGCATGATGCATGACAAAGCTACATGAAGCTACTCATGGCAAGAGACGATGCAAACAAGAGCAACACATTAAAGCAAGTTTAAATGAGGCCGGGAACAACATATAACAAATCCGTAAGTCCTCATATGCAAATTTCGAAATTGGTCCAGATCTGAATAAACCTTATGTTCAAGTTGTTAAACAGCAAGTTAAGATGCACCACGATGATCTACACGAAATTCTAGTCAAATTACATATAAAGTTCATTAAATTCGGAGCTACGGCCTAGAAGATATGAGCAAAACAAGATAAGCATGGCATTGATACAAAATGCATCCAAACATCAAGCAAACACCTCAAAACAAGGATGCAACATGATAATATGAAACTACATACAAAATCAAGCAAGTTTCATATAGAGCACACTCGAAACGGAGCAACGGATCAACACATGCACACTATACAAGTTTAAAGGACAAGCTGTCCAAAACAGCAACTAGGCATATTGCAAGCATCAAAACAACATGCTACAGGACCTCAACGTGAAAACAAAAGGCATGGGCACGATGTACAGGTAAAGCATGACAAAACATGAACACTGAGCTATCTCCAGAAATCACTAGAACATGCTCAAAAGGACATGGCAAGATTGAAAATAATAACAGTTTCAGACTTATCAGGAAATAACATCAGGTTGCAATGTTTAGAGCTATCAAACAACATGTTACATGAACTTATCATGGAAAACAAAGGCATGGAATAAATCTACTAAATGCATAGAACAAAAGTCCTTTACTGACCATGAGCCAAAAGGGCACAGAAAATATGATAGCACCCATGTAAACATGGCAAGTTATATTACAGATTCCTACATGGCAGGAACAACGATAAGTAGGCATGTTGGTGAGCTTGAGCCACTCACCACAGAGCAATACATGGCATGGCAAGGCACCCAACAGTAATAAGACATGTTTATGAAGCTAAGCATGGCAAGAACAAGTTCATAGGGTGCATGGATCACTAACAACAATCATGGCAACGTTGAACATAATGTTAACAGGATGACAGCAACATTATTTAGCAACTTTGGAGCAAGATAACAACAAGTTACAGTAGGCTATAAATGCAACCATGGGCATGGATGGATAGTGCATGACATGTATGACAAAACATACTTAGTGAACATCTCCATATTATTCATAGAATGACTTGTAGAAGCAGGTGAACATAGCATCATGATATAGCAGATTCAGACATGCAAAACAGTAACAGCAAGTACCCTACTTAACAAGCTTGATTCAATCACTACAGGAATCACAAAAATACATGGATAGCACCACTGTAAAGCTGGCATGACATAGATCAAAACTCATGTAGAGCTCATGCTCATAAGATGCACACATCAAATGCAACAAAAATGACAAATCACCAAGTTATAACAGTTTCAGAAGATTAACATCATATAGCTCTTTTGCAATGATGATTCAGGCATCAAGATGAACTCAAATGAACATGGTGCAATGGAATGAAATGTAGAGCATCTCGCAACGAACATTTTGACATATTACACGCACGAAACGGAGCTACGGATGCAGAGATACGATGCGATGAACATGGCATGACAAAGTCAAATCTCAGGGACTTAGTGGGAAACGGGTCAACCTTCGTTTTTCAGATCTAGATCCGGGCTCGCCGGAGATGACGCCGGAGTTGAGGAAGACGGCTGCCGGAGCTTGGGGAGGAGGGCGCCGGCGACGGGGAGCAGAGGAGGCGACAGGCGGCGTCCGTGGCGGGGTCATGGGTGGCGGCGGGTCGCTGACAAGAACGAGGAGGCTCGGTGGCCAGCTCATGACCGGGCAGCAGCGAGACTCGGGAGGCGCTTGAGGGGACAGGCGCCGAGAGGCGGCGGCGAGGTCAGGGGGAGGCGCGGAGGCCAGGCGAGGCGGCCAGCGCTGGGGAGTGGAGCCGCGGCGGCGGCAGGGCAGCGGGGCGACCGGAGGGCCTTCAGGCAGCGGCCTTGGAGGCCAGGCGGAAGGGCGGGAGGGCCCGCTTGGGCCCGGCGCCAGCATGTGTGCGGCGTGAGAAGATGGGCGAGGCTTGAAATCAAGGCGACCGTGGCGCGGGCGAGGGCGGGCGGACATGTCCGCCATGGGGAGAAAACGCGTCCGTGGCCTTGAGGAGAGGAAGCTAGGGTTTGGACTGCCTTGAAATTTACGGGGAGAGGCATATTTATAGATAGAGGGAGCTAGGAGAGTCAAATGAGGTGCGGTTTTAGGCCACCTTGATCGTGATCGAGCGACCGAGAGCATGGAGGGAGTTTGCTGGGTGTTGGGCCACTTTGAAGGGGTGTTGGGCTGCAAAGAGAAGGAGGCTTTACGGTTACCCGGTTAACCGTTGGAGTATCAAACGACCTCCAAATGACCCGAAACTTGACAGGTGCTATACCAAGGCCGCTTGACAAACCTCGGTCCATTCCGAGAAAGTTTAACACCCGCACACGAAAAGAGGTAAAAGAGGGCGCCGGGGAACATAGGAGTGCCGGATTGCAAAACGGACAACGGGGAAAATGCTCGGATGCATGAAACGAACACGTATGCAAATGTGATGCACATGATGACATGATAAAAATGCAGATGATGACATGGAAAAGTGCAACACGCAAGCACATGACATGGCAAGGACGGCAAATAACTGGGAAACACTGGCGCATCGAATCCGGGGCGTTACAACGGCCCTGACCCGCGGCTGGCTAACGTTTGCCCGCGCGCGTGGCCTGAGCCGGTGGTGCACCCTGCACTTCAAGTTCGACGGCGATGCCACCCTCTACGTGAGGGTGTTCAGAGAAGACGGTCGTCGTGCCGGGTGCTGCCCCGAAGACGATGACCGTGGCCGTGTACCCAGCCCCGGCGATGATCGGGATGAAGATGACAGCAGGCGCGTGGTCGGCAGCGCTCGGGGCTCGTCGAGCTTCATCAGCTCTCCTTCGGACAGCAGCTCCTCCAGCGGTGGCCGCGACCAGTCCCCGTGCCGCCGCGCCCGCCTGGACGGAGGTAGCGGGTCAGCCCACCATCGCACCTCGGTGAAGCGTGAGGAGGAGTCTGACTGAGCTCCGGAGGCAGTACGAGCCTTCCCCGCGAGTTGGCGCCGAGCAAGTCATGCCTATTTTGTTTTTCTCCCTTCCCTGCGCAAAGAGAAAGTAGTGTAGAGCCCCGTGGGGGCGTGCTGAACTGTTGCTGTTAATTATCATGCTGTTTCCGCTATTTCTGTGTTGTGCTTTTGTGCCGCATGCCCGCGTGCAGGAATTACTTAGCTCGGGGGGACCTGTCGTGGTCTTCGCTTCCCGAGGCCGAGGCCTCATCGCGCGCTTCATGTCCTGCAAGGATTAGTCAGGAGGGGTAGCTTCCGGCCTCGGTTGTGGAGGCGACCGACCCAGGTCCTGTGTTCGCGTCGCAGTGCCTATGGGGCCGCAATTTGGGAGGGTGCTCCGTGAGTGGACCTGGATAGGAAAGCTTCAAACGACAAGGGCATAAAACACTCGCGAGGGTGCCCGCGTTGCTCCCTTGCGAGACTTGCGCGAGAGAAAATGAGGCGAGTGAGCGAAAAAGACAAAGATTCACAAGATAAGGACGGCAACAACTTCAATAAAACTTCAAATAAGAACGAACAAGCCAACTGCAGAAAGCAAATGAAAAAGCCGCGTCCGGCACCTAATCTAGTCTTCGACGTCTTCTCACTAGTGCGGAGCTAAGTGCTGCCACTTGGCATGGGCGGGAGCCCCAGAGGCCCGAGGGCGGCTCTTTGAAGACTCCGGGGCGTGTACAACCCCAACTCATTATTACGTGAGAGTGTCACGGGCGGCGAGCTTCACAGGCATTGGCCTTCTTCACAGGCTCCGGGCCTTTCTTGGGGAAATGAGCTCACAGGCGTTGGCCTTCTTCACAGGCTCCGGGCCTTTCTCGGGGAAATGAGCTTCACATGCGTTGGCCTTCTTCACAGGCTCCGGGCCTTTCTTGGGGAAATGAGCTTCACAGGCGTTGGCCTTCTTCACAGGCTCCGGGCCTTTCTCGGGGAAATGAGCTTCACAGGCGTTGGCCTTCTTCCACAGAGCTCAGGCCTTTCTTGGGGAAATGAGCTTCACAGGCGTTGGCCTTCTTCACAGGCTCCGGGCCTTTCTTGGGGAAATGAGCTTCACAGGCGTTGGCCTTCTTCACAGCCCCCGTGTCCAGCCCCCTCGCGCGGCACTCCCGAGGGGAGGCGTTGCGATGGCGCTGCACACTTGAGCTCTGGGCTCCACGAGGTTGATCTGATTTGTGAGCCACCCTCGCTTGTTTATCACCAGCTGAGCATAAGCGCTTCCGCATGTGCACGGGCATAGCCGCTCCTCGGCGGTGTTGTCGGCCAGCAGAGCATGGTGCTTCCACTGAAATGCGTGGGAGGGACTCCCATCCGGGAGGAGCCACAGGCGTGCAGCCCCGCCCATACGACACGTCGCCCGACGCTGTAGGGCTAGGAGAGGTGTATCTGGGCACCCGTGAGCAGTAGCTGGGACTCACGAGGCCCTACCTCGAGGGGTTGCACTGGCTCTGGGCCTTTATCAATGGTGTGTTCTGCGGGGTGGTTAGAATGCAAATGCTCTACGTCCTCAGGTGCCGGCCCTCGAGCGAGCTCAGCCGCCGCTGGTATGACAGGTCGCAATGCCGTGGGTCAAGACCAGGGGGTGAGGGCTGGAGGGCCAGTAAGAGCCCATGAGTCGCGATGATCAGGTACCCCCCTTTTAACGTGCAAGCGCTTTGCATTAGGGCGGAGAGGTCCGCGACAGGTAGTAGGCAATAATTACGTGAATCAGGTTAAGCGCGGAGGAGCAAATCCATCTAGATAGGTGCGGAGAAAGCACATGCCACTGGGCCTGGCCCGAGCAGCTTGGGGATAATGCAGCCCGAGGGGCGCCCCCAACAAGGTAAGTAAAGAACATAAGCAAAACAGATACATGCATGAGGGACGGACCCACCGTGGCACAGGAATGATGCAGCCCAAAGGCGCTCGGCTGAAAGCGGAACTTGGAAGGTGTCGGTGATATGGTGGAGATGGCGGGATGTTGAGGTAGCGGATGGCGTGATGAGGAAGCGGCCCTCACGAGTCCTCGGACTGGAGCCTCGGGAGGCTCCGGGGCCTGAGGGTTCCTCGAGCCATCTCCATCTCTACCAAGACCGCGCTGCTTGGCCTCTTGAGCCTCGAGGCGCACCTCGGCCCAGGCGCTGATGGGCGGCGACTGGCGTTCGGTAGGCGAAAGGCATGTGAGCGTGGTTGTGAGGTGGTCCTCATAACGCGCCCCGCGTGAGGCAGGCGCCCACGAGATGCGGCCAGTTGAGCCACGATATGTCGATGCAGACTCGCAGCCCTAGCATCCTCGCTGGATGTGGGGCCACGCCCGGGCAGCAGCGGCGACCGCGCATGACTCTTGACTCACAGCTCTGGGTGTTCCTCGTGATGAACTCCACGAGGGTTTAGCCCTCCTTGCCTCATACCTTCTGAGAAGCGTGCCTTGAAGCACGCCTCCAAGTGGTGCCGGCGCCTCACTCGTGACCCAGCTAGGTCGGTGGCTCGCCATGAAAACCCCGAGCCCCCCTTTGAGAGGCGCAGGCGTGCCTTCCTATGTGTGAGGCGGCGCCCCATGAATGGGCGCGGGTCCTGTTGCCACGCCTCCGGAGGTGCCTTCCCCACGAGGGCTTGGACCAGGCGAAGCCTTCTTCTTCTTAGGGATCGCCTCGGGAAGTCTCCCGCTCCTGTGATCTGGGTCTTCGATTGCTGCGGCTTGGAAGGCACGCTCAAGAGAGCAACCTGCATCCCTTTCCTCACAAGGCACTATGATGACTCCTCTGCTTCCTGGCAACTTGAGGACATTGTAGCCATGGTGAGTTACCGCCATGAACTTGGCCAAAGCTGGGTACCCGAGGATGGCATTGTATGGCAGGCGAATGTGGGCGACCTCGAAGTCGATGAGCTCGGGGCGGTAGTTGTTGCGCTGTCCGAAGGTGACGGGAAGGCGAAATTGCCCTATCGGGACGGTGGAACCATCGGTGACTCCTGAGAAAGGCTTTGTCGGCTGAAGCTGATCGTATGGCACTTGGAGATCATTGAATGTCTCGACGGATAGGACGCTGAGTCCTACTCCACCGTCGATGAGGGTCCTAGTGACTTGCACGTTGCTGATGACTGGTGAGCAACGCATGGGGAGGACTCCGACCGTTTCTGCGCACTTGAGCTGATCCGCCGGGCGAGCGTGATAGTGCTGCGACCACCTGCGAGGCGTCGGCCTCGAGCTTGGGGAGGACTGCATTCACCTCGCGAGCAAACTGCTTGAAGATGCGCTGAGAGGCTGGGGCCTGAGCGCCACCCAGGATGCAAGCGATCGCGCGCGGCTCCTGGAAGCCCCCAGCCCCCTTGTGCTGTTGATGGTCTTCGTACCTCCTTGGCGGCTGCGGCAGAGGTGGGAGCCTTGCGTTCCCTTGAGGGCGGTCCTCACGAGGCTGGTCCGTCCAACCTCCCTCGTGAGGCTGGTCCTGCTAGCGGTCCTCGCGAGGTCCGTCATGCCATCCTTGGCGAGGGCCATGGTCTTCCCAGCGTCCTACGCCTCTTCCTCCTGCTCGGCCTTAGCCCCGATCATTGCGCTCGGGGCATCGGCGTCGCCCTCTCGCCGCGGCCCCTGAGCTCCTGGCATTCATTGGTGTTGTGGGTGTGGAGGTAAGTGGTATCTGTGATACCGGCTGCCTTTGGATGACTCGGGCTGATCCCTGCCTTGCTTGGTGTGCAGTTACGCATGAGCATGGCAGCCCCCTTGCACTTCAAGTCCTTGACCTTGGGCTTCTTCTCTTCTAGATCGGCAAGCCGGAAGCTTCGAGGAGGAGGCGCCCTTCGTCAGCCCCTGGCGCATTTGGTATCGTCGAACAGCTCGAGGATGTGCCGCAGTCTTCATGCATTGCTAGCTCCTCCTTCATCTTGGCGTCACACACGCCATCGGAGAAGGCTGAGATGATGGCTTCTCGATCACCTTAGGGATCTTGAGGCGAGGCGTTGTTGAAGCGCTGGATGTACTTGCAGGTCTCTCTGGCTGCTTCTCGTCTGGCGCATGTCGCTCCACGACCAGGAGGCGATCGTGAGTGCCTTGGAAGTTGGCGATGAAGTGGGTGCGCATCTCGTCCTAGGAGGAGATCATGCAGGAGCAGGTTCAGGAGCCGTGCGGGCTCCGTCCTTGAGTGCCATGGGGAACCAATTCGCCATGACCTTTTCGTCCATGTTGGCGGCCCGATGCCTTTCGTCAGAGCTGAAGGAACTCCAGCGAAGTCGGCAGTGCCGTCGTGGCGAGGCAGGTCAGCTTGAACTTGCCGGGCCATGCGATGCTCGTGGCTTCGGCGGTGAAGGCACGCCTGCCTGCGATGTACACAGGGGCTCTCTGGCGATGCGGAGCTTGCTCTTGTGGATTCCGTGCACCGCTGCACGGAGCAGCGCTGGGTCTTGATCTGTGATGCTGGGCGCGATCGCGGCCTCGGTCTTGGGAACCATGAGCACCTTCTTGGGGACGAGGGATCTCTGGCAGCTCCATCTTGTTGTCTGGGCGCCGGTGGCGGAGGTCTCGGCCGGGGCCATCGCCTTGGAGCCAGGCGCCTTCTTGGGAGGAGGTGGGGGGGCCTCCGGCACCACCTCCAGTAGCGGGGTGAAGGGTGAGGCAGCGAGAGGGGCGGCAGGGGAGCCCCAGCAGCTGGCGAAGGCTCGGCGGATGTCGAGCCACTCCTCATAGGCGTCCTCGACAGGCGGTGGCGCAGGAGCTCGTTTGCTTGATGGCCTTGGATCGAGCCTCCATGGGGCCTTGATCTTGTGGGATGAAGAACTAGCAGAGGCGGCGAAGGAGTAGCGGTGCAGCCTTCTCGCCTCACCGATGGATCTGAGGACTAGGCTGCTGCTGGTTCCTACCAGGCGGTGGCGGCGTTGGCGGCGGCGACAGGGAACGACGGTGGTGTCCACCAGCGTGAGCCGTCTGAGCAACTCGGCTGGCGCGAGCAGCCAGCGCTTCGCGGGCTCGGCGGCGTCAGCCATGGACCGCGACGGAAGATCACGCGACCAGCGGAAGAAAGATTCCGGTGCACCTACTGGCGCGCCAAATGTCGGATTTTGGGTTCCGCGGACCCTTGAGTTCGAACTGCAGGAAGTGCGCGACGGAGATCTTTCCCCTACCAGCTCACGCGTTAATGGTTTTGCAAGGATCTAAACTAGGAGCGATGAAGAGCACAAGAGACACAACATTTATCTTTGGTTGAGGCCACCGTTGTGGTGTAATACCCTACTCCGGTGTGTGGTGTGGTGGATTGCCTCCGGGGCTGGTGAAGAACAGTACAAAGGAAGAATAGCCTCGCGAGGCTGTTCTTGAGCTGGTCGCGATGGACTGCTTGGGTGAGTCGGTCGCTTCTCTCTCTCTCTCTCTCTGGTAGGTTCGACCTGTCTCTCTCTGTGGTGGCTAGTCCTATTTATAGAGGGAGGCCCAGGCCTCTTCCCAAATAATGGCGGGAAGGCGCCAACAATTGGCCATTTGAAGGGAACATCTAGTACACTTATCTGACTAAAGTTAGTCTTGGCTGCCAAAGGCTCGCCCGGTGGCCGTCCTGGCTCCATGATGACCTCGATCCTGCCGCTCTGCTGGTCTTGGTCTTGTTGCACAGGCGGTAACCTTTGCTGATGCCTTGGCCTGTGCTTGCCTCCTTTGCACCAAAGGGAAGCGAGGACACTTTGCCAGGTGGCGCCCGCCCGGCTGCACGATCTCGATCGTCATGGCTTGCGTCACGGGGCACCCTCGTGAGGTACCCTGCCTGTGATCTCTCGCCTCCTCGTGAGCCTTCTGACGAGGCTGCTCTGAGGAAGGTTCTGTCGTCCGCCCCATGATCTCGGCCCTCGCGAGGGTCTTGAGCTTGAGCTGATGAAGCTGGGCCGCTCTGGGCCCCCACTTGAGCCACACCGCAGGTAGGCAAGTCTGGGGACCCCCGTTCCCAGAACACCGACAATACCTCTGCGCCGGCGTCTCAGTCCGAACCGCTTTTCTTTTCAGCCCGCCTGGCCTCGGTACCCCTTGCTGATAACTCGCCACGGGCTCGGCATGGTGTCGGGAGGACCTTCCCTGCAAGACACCGTGCAGATACGGAAGGTAAGGTGCGTGGAAAGGGATACTTCTCAAAGGTTGGGCCCCTGGTCTCACCTACCTGCGAGGCAGGCAGTAGCCTCGGATGGTCGGCTGTAATAGCCACCATGGCCCCATCATGGCTTGATAGATAAAATATCCTATCGATTAGCTCCACGAATATGTTCGGATCCTCTTGAAGACCGGGGTCGACGGACTGTTCAGGTTCCTCTGGTTGTGGAGGTGGGCTAGTTATCTCCCTCACTGCCTTACGCAGCTCCTGCGGTGAACGGGCAATATAAGACATTTATTGTGGAAATGCGGAAGGGAAGGGCATGAAAAGTGGCAGCTTACCCAGCTCGGAGGATTGTACATGGAGAATCCGTCACGCGGTTTGATGTGGAGGAACTCCTCTTCCTCTCCCTTGTGCGGACCCGGACAAAGTTTTTGCCAGGCGGCAGCGAGTCCGGCCCCTGCGGCCATAGCGGGTGGCATCGTCTTCCTGTTAAGTCCCACATTGGGTGGCCTCGGTATTGAGGCGGCTGCACCCTCGCATAATGCATATTGACATAACCCGGTTGTAGTCGGTCTGATAGAGCCAACACCTTTATCCGGCTCATTAGGTAAAGCGTCTCTATCGTCTTCCTCCACGAGGGCTCCTTGGTGCGCCAGCCTAGGAGTTTCTTGAAGAGCATTATTAAAATTAGGAAGGCCGATCCGAATAGGACCGGAAGAGGGCGTCCTCTATATAGAACCACTCGAAGGCCGGTCTTGAGATGCCTTCTTGAGTGCGGACAGGTATCCGGTCCAGGCGATCGCCATACCGGCTCCGCCCACTTGAAGCAGTGACCCCCCGTATGCAGTGCAGGCAGAATAGCCTCTTCCATAGCTCAGTGAGCCGCAGCAGAAGCAGTTCACAAGCGACATAGCCAGCAATGTGCACTATGGAGGCAGGAGTGAAATTATGCAGGCTGGAGGCGTAGAACTCCGAGGGCCAGCGAGAGAGCAGGTGGATTAAATCCCAGTCCCTTAATAAATAAGGGGCAAGGCATACCCGTTCCCTTTGGAGGGGATTAGGAAGCTCTCGCTTGTTCTCCTCCATTATATGTGGCAAGCCCGGCTCGAGCAGGGGACCATACTTGTGGGGAGAAATCCACAGGTGCACGTAGTCTCACTAGTTGGCTATGCGGGACGGAACACTTCTTCCAATCACCGGGCTTAGGGCTATGGGGGCGAGAGGATGAGCTACGACGACTGGTCATGTTGGAATGGATTTTTTCTAGGCGTGCTCTGATGGATACTCGCTGTGGGAGGATGGTATGATATGGATCTGTGAATCCCCGTCTCTTTAATAGGCGATTAGCCTACATGGCTAGGGTGGCAATTCTAAAAATGCCCCGGCTTCTCGCATTCGCTCGACGCATGGAGGATCTCCATTATTGGGCGCAGAAGCCAAGGAGTGCAACATCTATGGGAAGCCAGACACTATTCAAACAAGTATTCAGAATTTTGAGAAGAACCCGCCTTGCAATGCCGAAGACAATCTGCGCGCCGGGCTCATCGTCATTGAAGCCTGGTTAGAGGCGCTCTTGAGGAGTCTGGATTAGGGGTATCTAGACAGCGGACTATATCCTTTGGCGGACTATTGGACTATGAAGATACAAGATTGAAGACTTCGTCTAGGTGTCGGATGGGACTCTCTTGGCGTGGAAGGCAAGCTTGGCGTCTGGATATGTAGATCTCCTACATTTGTAACCGACTACTGTGTAACCCTAGCCCCCTCTGGTGTCTATATAAAGCTGGAGGTTTAGTCAAGTAGGACAACAACAATCATACCATAGGCAAGCTTCTAGGGTTTAGCCTCTACGATCTCGTGGTAGATCAACTCTTGTAATACTCATATTCATCAAGATCAATCAAGCAAGAAGTAGGGTATTACCTCCATAGAGAGGGCCCGAACCTGGGTAAACATTGTGTCCCTTGCCTCCTGTTACCATCCGCCTTAGACGCACAGTTCGGGACCCCCGACCCGAGATCCGCCGGTTTTGACACCAACAGGCGTCCTCACTGTCAAGGGGGATACTAAGGAGGCCGTGACGACGCTCAAGCTCGCCTTCAAGACCACGACAGTAGCACAGCCAGCCAGCGCCGGTGCGCCCGAGGCCAAGGAGACCGCGCCCACCAAGAAGAAGCATCTGTTCACTCAAGACAAGGCAGAGACCAAGCAGGTTCCGGTCAACAAGGATGGGTCTTCAAGAGCCACCTTCACCATAGGAACCGGCCTTGACCCGGGACAAGAAGAAGCTTTGGTAAGGTTTTTGTGCACGAATAAGGAGATATTCGCGTGGGAGCCCAATCAGCTGGTAGGGGTCCCGAGAGAGGTGATCCAGCATCATGTAAGGGTGTGCCCCAACATACGCCCCGTGAAGCAGCGAGCAAGACGGCAGTCCACTGAGAAGCAGGCCTTCATCGTCCAAGAGACACGCAAGCTGGAGGCGGCCGGTACCATCCGAGAAGTTTGATACCCCGAATGGCTGGCGAACCACGTCGTAGTACCGAAGAAAGGCGGGAAGGAACGGATGTGCGTCGACTTCACCAACCTTAACAAAGCTTGCCCCCAAGATCCATTCCTGCTTCCACGCATCGATCAAATCGTCGACTCTACCGTCGAGTGCGACTTGCTATGTTTCCTGGATGCATTCTCAGGATACCACCAAATCAAGATGGCGGTGGAGGATGTGGAGAAGAAAGCCTTCCTGACACCATGCGGGGTGTACTGCTACACCTGCATGCCTTTCGGGCTGCGCAATGCGGGCGCAACCTTTCAACGGTTGATGCACATCGCCTTGGGGTGGCAGCTCAGCAGAAACACAGAGGCCTACGTTGATGACATAGTGGTCAAATCTCGCGAGGCAAGGACATTGATTCAAGACTTGGAGGAGACCTTCGAGATCTTGCGGCAAGTGAACTTGAGGCTTAACCCGGAGAAGTGCGTGTTTGGCGTCCCCTCCGGCAAGCTACTGGGGTTCCTCGTATCCCACAGAGGGATCGAGGCGAACCCGGAGAAGATCAAGGCCATCGAAGACATGAGCCCGCCATAGACCCTCAAGGAGATGCATAAGCTAGCAGGGCGGGTGACCGCGTTAGGGTGTTTCATCTCCAAGCTAGGCGAGCGCACCCTACCCTTCTTTAATCTCATGAAGAAGAAGGGTCCGTTCGAGTGGACCCCGGAGGCCAACCGAGCCTTCCAAGACATCAAGAAATACCTCACCAGCCCCCCGGTGATGGTGGCACCGCAACCTCTCGAGCCTCTGGTGCTCTACCTTGCCGCCACACCGTACTCCGCCAGCGCGGCGCTGGTGGCGGTTCGGGAGGAGCGCCAAGACAAGTGTGTGCCGCGCCAAGATAGAGCTGATGCAGCGCGGGGTCAGGAAGGCGTAGCGGAAGGCCAAGCTCAGCAGGGCAACATCGCAGAAGCTCCTGAGGATGGTCAGGTTTCAGGAAACCCTCCACCTCAGGATATGCCACAATCTCCGCAGGACCCGAGCCTCGCCAGTGTGCCAGCCCTCATCGAGCACCCGGTGTGCCGTCGGCACCATCTTGCAGGGCCCGAGGCGCTACCCCATGCATAAAAGCTCCTGCTCGCACTCTTGGTGGACTCGCGCAAGCTGCGGCACTACTTCCAGGGCCACCCATCAAGGTCGTCTCAGCCAACCCATTGGAGAGGGTACTCAGGAGCCCTAACTCAGCCGGAAGGGTCGCTGAGTGGAACATCGAGTTGCGAGCATTCCAATTGGAGTTCAACACTACCAGGGTCATCAAGGGAGTCGTGCTTGCCGATTTTGTGGCAGAATGACAGATGCCCCGGCTCTTGAGGAAGGAGAAGACCAGTCCACCTCCCCAGGGAGCGAGGCACCAGACGGCTGGGTCATGTATTTCGATGGCGCCTTCGCACACCAGGGCGCGGGGGCTGGAGCAGTGCTCATCTCGCCCACTGAGAGCAAGCTCTACTACGCCGTGCAACTCTATTTTCAGCACGACGAGAAGATCTCCAACAACATCGCAGAGTACGAAGGCCTCATAGCTGGCCTGAAGGCTACGGCAACTCTAGGGGTGAAGCGCCTCACCGTCAAAGGTGACTCGCAGCTCCTCGTCAACTTCTCCAACAAGGTGTACGAGCCGAAGGACGAGCACATGGAGGCCTACCTCACGGAGGTGCGCAAGATGGAAAAGCAGTTCTCGGGCCTGGAGCTGCAGCACGTGCCCCGGGGCACCAACAAAGAAGCTGACGACATTGCCAGGAGGGCATCCAAGCGGCTACCACAAGAGCCTGGTGTATTTGAGGAGCGGCTCTTCAAGCCATCAGCTACGCCACCCCTTTCAACCATGACTTAGCCTCGGGAGGAGCTCCCACAGCCCCCGGCCACGGGAGCCCCAGCCTGTGGCCCAACCTCAGGAGCTCGGCTGCTTTTGGCGCTTGAGCCCCAGGAGGAGTGCTGGATCAAGGAATTCAAAGAGTACCTGATGCACGGGACGCTGCCGGAGAAGAAAGAGGACGCGGAGCGCGTGGTCCGACAAGCCACGACATACTGTATCCAAGACGGTGAGTTATACAGGAAACAACCGAACGATGTCACGCTGCGCTGCATCTCCAGCGATCAAGGAAGGGAGTTGCTGATTGACATACACGGCGGTGACTGCAGACACCACTCGTCGTCATGGACCCTCGTCGACAAGGTGTTCCACAATGGTTTCTATTGGCCTACAACACTCAACGACGCGGCCGAGCTGGTGAAGTCCTGTGAAGCTTGCCAATTCCATGCCAAGCAAATCCATTAGCCTGCTCAGGGTCTCCAAACCATCCCACTCACATGGCCGTTTGCTGTCTGGGGGCTGGACATCCTAGACCTATTCCCCCGGGCGGCAGGGGGATACCGCTATCTCTACGTCGCCATCGACAAGTTCACCAAGTGGGCGGAAGTGGAAGTAAATGCATACCATTCGATCGGCTCTGCTGTCATCAAGTTCATCAAGGGCCTCGTGAGCAGCAGGGGTCCCCAACCGCATCATCACGAGATAATGGCTCGCAGTTTACAAGTAACCTCTTCAAAACCTACCATGCTAACCTTGGGACGCAGATCTGCTATGCTTCGGTGGCGCACCCCAGGAGTAATGGTCAGGCCGAACGCGCCAACGCGGAGGTCCTGAGGGGCCTCAAGACCAGGACCTTTAAGAAGAAGCTAGAGGCATGCGGCAGGGGCTGGCACGACGAGCTTCAGTCCGTGATGTGGTCCATCCGCACCACCGCCACCAAGCCCACGGGCGAGACTCCATTCTTCCTCATCTACGGAGCTGAAGCAGTCCTTCCTCACAAGGTCAAGCATCGCTCTGCACGGGTCCTAGCATTTGACGAAACGTAGCAGGATGCCATGTAGGGGATGGATCTCGTGCTGGGGGAGGAACATCGTCGCGAAGCTGCATTGAGGGCGGCAAGGTACCAAGAAGCGCTGCGGTGATACCACTGCCGCAACATCCGCTCCGGGGCCTTCGAGGTGGGCGACCTCGTCTGGCGGTCCTCTCAAGAAGAGGCTGCACAAGCTTTAGCCCATGTGGGAGAAGCCGTTCGGGGTCGTCCATGTCTCGAGCAGGTGCAGCGCGCTGGAGGCCTTGAGATGGGATACCCATCGAGCGCTGGAACATCCAGCACCTCCGGAAGTTCTATCCATGAAGGCCCAGAGCCTGAGAAGAAAGGCCCAGAGCCTGTGAAGAAGGCCCGGTGCCTGTGAAGAATTGCCGCCCGTGACACTCTCACGTAATAATGAGTGGGGCAGTACACGCCCCAGAGTCTCAGGAGCGCCGGCCTCAGGCCCTGGGGCTCCCTCCCACGCCTAGTGGATAGCACTTAGCTCCGCGCTGGTGAGAAGAGTTGAAGACTAGATTAGGTACCGGATGCGGCTTTTCATTTGCTTTCCGTAGTTGGCTCGTTTTTCCTTAATCAAAGTTTGCCTTTGGCGTTCCTTGCTGATTTGGTTCCCTCGCCTCTCACTCCATTTTTTCCGGCTCGAGTTTGCTCGTGTTCTCTCTCTCGCATGCCTCACGAGGGGGCTAGGCAGGTGCCCTCGCGAGCATTTCTTTCTCCTTTCTGCCTTCTCGCGAGCCACCCTCGTTCGAGCCCAAAAGCTGGCGCACCTCTCCTAGTCCGTGCCCCTCGGGTACCGCGATAGAAAGCGCCAGGTCAGGGCCAGGATGAACGGCAAATTTTTTAACGCACTTCCTAACGAGTTTTTCGCAGTTCTTGAGCAAATGCAAGCCACCGAGGCAAGATGGATGCGAGAAATACGCCTCGCATGAGAAGAGGCGTCTGAGTATACGAGTTAAGTTATCCTTGCGCAAAATAATGACACAGCACGAGAACAATACGCATACTGTTATAACCAAAGAACCATAGTTCGATACACGCCCCCCTGGGCCCATACTAGTTTCATTCTTGATGCAGGAAAAGAGTAAAACAAAAGTAGCGTTGCAGCAATCCGCGAAGACAGGCCCCTAGCGCTGCCCCGAGCCTAGCCAGATCCTTCCTCACACTTCACGGAGGTGCGGCGACGAGATGACCCATTGCCGCCTTCAAAATGGGCGCGGCGGCGCGATGACTGGTCATAGCCGCCACTACTGGAGCTGTTGCCGGAGGAAGAGCCGCCGTAGCTGGATGAGACACGGTGGCCGCCGAGGGCGGGCTCGCCCTCGTCCTCGTCGCGACCGTCCCCAAGGCCGAGTACCTCCTCACCGTCGTTCGCCTCGGGGCAGCACCCGGCGCGGCGACCATCTTCCCCAAACACCCTCACATAGAGGGTCGATCCGTCATCGTACCTGAAGTGGAGGGTGCACTGCCTGCCCAGACCGCGCGCGTGGGCAAATGTCTGCCAGCCGCGGGCCAGGGCTATGTTGCCCGTGGCGGAAGTCCCAACCGCAACCCAAGAGGCCTTGCTGCAGTAGCCATCCGCCTGGACCAGAGGCCGGCAGTTCGCCGGCAAAGAAGCACGGAAGTTGGAGCCAGTTGCCGACCAGGTTCTCCGACCAGACGACAAACTCCGGCGGTGCCTCCGCCGTGTGGAAGCGCGTACGAGGAGGCCGCGCCACCATTGCACGCCTCCCCTCATTAACTAGACCGCCATGGCCAGGATGACCCACTCCGCGTGCCGTGGCGCCGTCTCGACAATGGGCTACGGCGGGGGTCGCGGCATGCTTTGCTGGCGAGCTGCGGCGCTGAGGCGCCGAGGCTGGGTCCCTCGAGGCCTTCCCTTCTCGGCGGAGAACTTCGCCGTGGTGCCATGGGTGTCACTTTAAGCGATGGAGGCGAGGAGGAAGGAGCAAGCAAGCAAGGAAGAGATGGAGCAGCTGGGCTCGCCTCCCCATTATAGCAAGAGAAGGCCAACGGCATCTCCCACGATCGCGGTAATGATGGTTTTCCTTGCATGTCGCGAGGACTTGTCAAATCGTGCGATTGCCAAGGTAGCATGGGGAAGCGGAGACGCATACGTAAAATCAACCGCCATCGTCAGCGAGAGCCACAGGCTTTGGGGCCCAGCGGTGCTCGAACTTGACCCTTGGCCGCGCCTTGAAAGCCAAGCAGCACCTTGGGCACGGGGAGCTCTTGTCGTGCGTTCGGGAACTGGGGTCCCCAGACTTGCTCTGCTCGCCTGGCGTGGCTAAGCAAGCGGGTCGTCGGCCCATCTTCATCAACAAGGCATCAAGACCCTCGCGAGGGTCAGGAGCCTCGCGAGGTGGGCGGACGAAGACCTCCTTTGGAGCAGCCTAGCTGAGGCAGGCTCACGAGGCGGAGATATCAGGAGGCAAACCTCACGAGGCCCTTGTGGCGTGATCCATGACGAGCGACACCAAAGTGGGCGCCGGTAGCATAGCGTCCTTGTTACCTCTTTGGTGCTAAGGAGGCGGTAGCGAGCAAAGAGTACCGAGGCATCGAGCAAAGGTTGCTATATTGGTGCAACGAGACCAAGACCGGAAGGACTGACAAGGCGGAGGTCATCATGGAGCCCAAGGCAGGCGTCACCACGGAGCTTTGCAGCGAACTTGCTTTTGTCGAGATAGCTTGTACTAGCTGTCCCCCTTCAAATTTGCCCGCCGTTGTTGGCTCCCTTCCTGATCGATATTTTGGAAGAGGACCAGGGCCTATATAAGTAGAGATAGCCACCATAGTAGAGGCATCTCATCTTAGCTTGCTCCAACCCGATCGAGAGCCTACCCACAAGAACACCTCAACCTCAGGAGGTTGTTCTTCCCTTGCACTGTTCATCATAAGCCCAAGAGGCAATCCACCACCACCACACTGGAGTAGGGTATTACACCACAACGGTGGCCCGAACCAGTATAAACCTCGTGTCTTTCTATGCTGCGAGTTCGTCGAGTTCGTCCACGAGATCTTAGCGAGCTAGGGCGTAGATCGGTAGGAGGGGAAGACTTCGCGCGCACCCCAGTGTTCGAACCTTAAGGGTTTGCCGGAACCCCACATCCGACAGTCTCCCAGCCCCGACAAGGAGGAGAACTACCTGGCGAATCCATGGGAGCAGCGACGAACTGCCTTCTCTTCGGGGGAGGGGAACTAGCGAGGAGATAAGAGCGTAGTAACCGCAGGGCCTCGTCCCTTCCAACTGTAGAGCGTAGTAAGCGAAGGGGTGAGGCTATTATTTACTACTAGTACTAGCATTATGGGACGTTATGGGATTGCATTATACTCTAAATAATAGCACTAGTAAGAAATTTTTGGCACTAGCTAGTTGTTTTTGGCGTGGATTAAGAAATTTTGGATGCGTTTTGCTATTTTTTTACCGTAACTAGTGTCAAAAACGTCTTACATTACGTGATGGAGATGCATTACTCGCATCTTGTGCAGATACTAGTACTACTTTCTCAACTAGTAGTGCGAGGGTACTACTAGTGCTATGTACTGTACTTCTAGTATAGTGCACCAGTTTTGAAATCTTGAATCTCAGGGCCAAGGAGCTACAGTTGGAAGTGGAGGGTACTACTGTTCTCTAGAACCATCGTTGTACTATCAATGCAGGGAAAGTACACCTGTGTAGTGGCCTAGTGGGTACTCTCGGTGCTCTATTCAGCCGCTCCTCTCACCTAGGTGGCCTACTCAGCCGCTCCTCTCACGCACACACTAGCAGCCTATTTATCAGCGACGACTACTGCGGGGGCAGAACATTTGAGTTATTTGAAACAGCGAGACTAGGCTTTTCGCTTCCATTTGTGGAGGTGTAATGGATCTCGTCGAACTTTGTTAGTAGTTCCTTCTTTATGAATGAGATGAAGCAAAGCTTTTGCCTCCGTTTCAAAAAAACACGTCAAGAGGAATTTCATTTATAATAGAGCCGATAATGGAGTGAAGTCCATGCGTGCAATGCCACAAGCTACAGAGTAGTAGTAGAGCACTTTACGTATAGAGCCATATTGCACAGTTCCCAATGCCCCGCCAGGCTTTTCCGGCTCCTCGGGCTTAATTGGGAGGCGCTAGTTTAAATATGCCACTAGCTGATGAGGAAGCTGCAAGCGAGGTGCCGCTAGGGCGAGCACGCGAGCCATGAGATGCTGGGAAGGAAAACCCGTTCACGTGGCTAGGCTATCCAGTGCACCCAGATTGTGGTGCCGCACGTCCGTTTGAGTTCAAACTCAAACTACCCGTGTAAAATATTGGCTCACAGCGAAGTTACTATTTAAAAAAGACTGCCGTGCGTTCGGCCGGGATCGAACCCACAAAACGAGGTATACACTCCCGCGACCAGTAGTAGTACTCGTTGGAGTACAACGCAACCTAGAATCGCCTTTTGTCGCTAGTAGTACATTGTTCCTTAGGCTGGCCATAGTGGGGGTAACATAAGTGGTAACATGCACTTGGGACTAGCAAACATGCTTATGTGGCACATAATTAAAGAAGAGAGAGAGTGTTAGAGTAACATAGGTAGATACCGTATCATGTTAAATGCTATGCTACTTTGTGTCATGCATGGCAATAAATATGATCATCTATGATACTAGTTTATGATACTATGCACTATGGAGGTAGTATCATACACTAGTATCATACACATGTTACTAGCATATGATACTCCCCACTATGAGTAGACTTACAAGAAACCCCTAATAATGCAAGGAACCACTAATAATGGCAATAAACTAGTACCACTTGCATACGTGGCAGACTTAAGATAAGACTACCTTATCAACCATTGTACATGCTCTTACCAACCAGCCCTACCAAGAAACGACTACTCTACAAAGTGCCGTTATAGGCACGTTTCAACCCATGGCCCTTTTTGGATACATTTGTTGTCAATCTAACCCTGCCATCCAAACACCACTTTGGTTAGAGTTAGTTTAGGGTTAGAATCTAACCTCTGACTTAGAGTATCCAAACAGGGCCCATGTCGCCCATTAAGTCAACCATCTGGCTCGAGCAAAGGCCCCGAGTGACCTCCTACCTCCGGGCGTTATGACTTGTGAGACCTACAAGTCAATCTGCATAAAAATCCCCGAGTGACCTCCTACCTCCGGCCCATCCACCTAGTCATCCTCGGCCACGGGATGCAGCTACCACCGCCGGTATAGTCAGGTCAAACCGTCGTGGTGCGGAGCCCATCTTGCGGCAGCCGGATGCCAGCTCCGTCCCGGCTTCATGACTGCTAGCTAGCCAAGATAGCTCGTCTAGCTGCTTGTCTGCAAGGTTTGCTAGCTAGATTAGCGCACGGCGCAAGCCTGCTTTCAGCAAGCCTTGGCGCTAAGGCCAACCATCTGGCTCGGCGAAAGGCCAGGCCGGCGGTTTGCTCGCTCGTGAGTCATGCTCGAGCCAGCCTGCCAACCCGTCGGAGGAGGCAGCGGCGTCCGGCCAGTCCGCGCAGGCGGCGGCCAACTCGCTCATCACAGCGCCACCGGCGAACACGCATCGATCTTGTTTGAAGTAATGTTCAGGAAAAATAATGATTTGAGGGGAATAACAGGATAGAAGGTCAGATGTGGATCCCTCATGTCAACGGTCAAACAAAATGTGTTGGTTTAAGCTGCCTCGTCAGCAGGGATGTGTGGGCCAACCCTGTCATAAATGGGTTTAAACTAACCTAATCGGTAGGTAGTAGTTTTTGGCGTGGATTAAGAAATTTTGGGTATGTTTTTGCTATTTTTTGTACAATAGATTCTTCCTAGGGCTGGTTGAAAGTGGTAGTTTTTTGTTAAATACTCTACATATTGTAAGTAGGAGTGAAAGTTAAGCTTTGGAACCTAATAAGCAAGGCTAGTTACATAGTGCATATGTGTACATGATTGAAAGTAAATATCAACCATGAGTGACTAATATCTTGATGGAAAACTAGGGGAAAAATTTGCATGGTTGGAAATACTAGCAATGTTCATGTGCGTTGCAACGTATCATAATTAGAATAATACTTATTCACAAACTTGATACAAAACACTCTAATTTTGATATACATATATCACTAGAGATATATTATGTTTCAATTAGAATATATTCCTTGGGTTGTTTTGGTGAGGTCAGGGAGGGATGTGGTTGGTTTTAAGATACTAATTATGGGTTTTTCTGCAAATTGGTAGACAAGTGGGATGTTTGTGAGAAAATGCAACAACTTACCTCACAGTCGTTAGATGTAGATCTAATGGTCACAAACAACGGATGGCAGACACACCATCATCACCAACTTAGTCTTCTGTAGGAGTACTAGCAAGATTCGTGCATTGCACGGAACATCAAGATGCATTTTTCTATAAATACACTCATTGTGATTGACCCATGCGGGAGTAATCCCATGTGTAAAAACTAATGATATCTTGAGAAATAGGAGATAAGGTGAAGAGGAGTGGGGCATTGTGGTGATTGGTGGTCGGACTGAGCGGAGGCATGGGGATTGATGACGCCGCGGCGGCCACCGAGCCAGTTTGTTCGAGGCTTCCTTTCTTAATTGCTCAAAATGAGGTTCTTGGAGATAAGCATGAGCGAGGAAGGCTTAGTGCGCAAATGTGGAGAGGGTGCGGGTATCTTTTAGTTTAATTTCCATCAGTCAGATATAGATCGGACGGTCTATATTGCAAGATGGCACACGTACCATCATCACCAACTCAGTTTTTTATAAGAGAAGAAATATAAGTATGGAGATACAAACATATTATCGATACTTCTTTCCGTAAACTAACATCTACATTCTATGCAACGCCTCGACATGTGAGGCCTTAGCACAATGACTTCTCGACTGTGTAAAGGTGTTCCCGTCGCCGATAAGGAGGGGGTGACGGCGGCGCGCTTTTTGGCTTGCTGTAGTCCTAGTAGTCATACTAGGTGGTCTAAGCACGTGTATATTTATTCTTTTTCACGTCTCGTGTTCGCCGTACTACCACAACTGTTGATGAATAGACGTTAAGTTATTCACGGGGAAACCCTTGTTGGGCGTGCTTGCGAGAGAGAGAGACAGTGTGCGTGTGTGATATGTCTAGAGACTGAGGCAATGATAACAGATTCTTTGTATCTATGTGTGTGGAGGATAGAGAGAGACATGTACATGGGGCTTTGTGTTGTGTAATGTGGAGACACATATACATAATTACAGAGTGAGTGTGCGAGATACACATTCGGACATGGGGAGAGATGAGGATCCAGATTAATGGGTGTTTGTGCATGTCTGTGTGTTTGTGCGCGCGTTTGTGTGAGAGGGAGTGTGTGTATGTGGAGTAGAGAGACCACTAATGATGTAAACCTAGTATAAGGGAAGGGGGAATGGTGTGACATGTGTAGTAGCGGGATAGCATGGGTGCGGGCGGGGGGACCAGACTATTTGGAAGAGACATCGATTGTGTGTGGGAGAGGGGTGAGAGAGCGAGAGAGAGAGAGAGCTAGAGAGAGAGAGAGAGAGAGAGAGAGAGAGAGAGAGAGAGAGAGAGAGAGAGAAGAGAGGGGGCGAGAGAGGGGGCGTTTGTGTCCATAAATGGCGTATAGATAGGGAGACAATGTTGATGTTGTTTGAAATTGGCCTATGTACGGAGATGCAAGGGAAGTCAGTCATCGTGTGTGTGATAGGGACTTCATGAGAGATCTAGAATAGATGGTGTACAGAACAATGTGCGAGATCGAGAACGATGGTACATTAGGGAGCTACGGAAAGAGTCACGACATATATGTATACAGGGAGGAGCTGGGGCGGGGCCGCATGTGGGAGAGATAGAAAGAGTAGAGTGGTGCACAAGGAGACAAAGTATGCTTGTTTTGCAGTGGGGGTGGTGTGTGAGGTGAGTGTGCGAGAACCACATAACTAGGGAGATAGACGTTTGGGGGCGACGTTTTGTGTGTATGGGAAAGATACACTCTACATAGTGCGCATGCTTGGGAAAGAGAGATGCCGGGAGACCTAGCTAGAGAGTGGGGGAAGAGATGTGTGCATGCCCAAGAGATAAAGTGATAGAGACCTAAATTGGGGTCCGGACTTTAGAAGAGAGAGGGGTGTTAATGTGCTCGTGTGTTGGTGTTTGGGGGAGAGAACGACTTCTCTGTGTGTGTGTGGGGGGGGGGCCACGAGGGGGGTTGCTTCAGATAAAGAGTGAGGTGTCTATATTTGAGGGACTTCAGCGTAATTGAGATATACATGGTCAATGGTGTGTGCACTCAAGGTTGATCAATTTGTTTCACAGTTTGGACTATGAGATAACAATACTTTTGAACATGCATGATATACTTTGATGTACCAGAATTACAAACCTAAGATTGGAATTTTGGAATTGACTCCATCATTAGCTTTTGTAATTCATTTAAGCGGAGGTACATTTTAAGCGGGATTTCGTGATTTCAAATTCATATATCAAACCTAGAGATATACACATACGGGCATGTTCAAACTTTATAATCATCCACTTTATTCATACACATACACATTTTTGCTTTTGTCATCATATTTAGGATAAACACATTTGGAATTTCATTTGAATTGGACCATATGATGGTATTTGCTTGTAGTAGCTCAATGATCCATATTTGAATTGAATGGACAATCTAAGTTTCGAGTTGGAGACATTGATTTTCAAAACTTGCACTTTTTTTTGCGTGCAAAACAAACAAATTCTCGGCCATGATATCATAGTCGGCCGTACAAGAGAAGAATATAATTTCAGGCGCCAAAAGCTTTCAAACTTCCCGCTCACATAGAAATATCTCGCACTCGAAAGTTTAGCCCTGCGATATTCCTGTTTTACGCCTGCCACATGAACAGAAAAGGGCTAATTTGGTAACTCAATTGTTTTCCCCTCTTTGCCCCCAACATTCTTCCCCAGAGCCCCTCCCCTTCCCCTCCCCGACCCGCCCCCCCAACCATGGCAAGCCGCCAAATCTAGTCCTCCGCCGCAGCGGTGGACCTCACACCCCGACGGATCTACTTTCCTCACCTTGGAACCCCCAACTGCCAACTCACCACTTCACCGGAGCCGCTTCAGTGACTGGCTTGTACACTGCTCCAGATCTCCTTGACCGCCATCATGGTCCACCGCACCTCTGCTTAACCGGTGCCCTCGTCCACCACAGTGTAGGCCCTTCACTGACTCCATCGTCCGTCCCTTCGCTGACCCTTCATACAAGGCCGCAACAGATCCGCCTCGCCGAAAGCACTGTACAACACGCCCGCCGAAGCCTTCGTCCACTGCACCGGACCCGCTCCACGGACGCCATATTCAAATCCTCTGGCGCTGCTTTACCGACGCCACAGCCTCATCAGGTTATTTCGATCTGTACTCCTTCGGTTTTTCTCTTGGGCCATTTGCATTTCTCTCCTTATCTCGAACCACCTAATCAGATATACCCCTAATTCCAAAGCCTGCTAAAAATTCCACTCCGCCGTGATGTGCCCTTATAGAAATGCCCCTCCGAGCCGTTTCCGTCCAGTCAAGGCTGTTTGACCGCTAACGTGCCTTTTCTTTGACATTTTTGCCCCTCCTGCCGTACATCATGGCCCAACTAATCGGTTCACTCTCTCTCCCCTCTTTCTTCTTCCTCGCGATGACAGGGGCATTTTTTAGCACGTATTGGATCGGGCGTTTCCGCGGTCGGAGAGAGAGGGGCAGGCCAGGCACGGCGTGGTGAGCGATGTGTACATCGGGCACGGCGGGGATGTCTTCTACGAGCTCGTCGGTGGCCGCCAATGTAAGTTTCAGTGTCGATTTGGGGGAGATATGGGCATATTGCGGAATTAGGATTCATCAATTTGGGGTTTTTTGCTGCTGTTAGGTTGATGGAGTCGGGATACTTCAGTTTCAATCGGAGTTTTACATCCCCGATCTGACATTCTGTGGCCTTGAGGTTCGCTCGATGCAGCGGTGCCCTGGCCACGGGCTTATTCCTGCTTGTCGTGTCGCCTGGGGAGGAGCAAGCTCCGGCAGAAGGTTTCTCGGCTGCCCTCTTGATGTAAGTGTTTGGCTTTTAAGCTTGATTCGATTATGCTCTTTCCCCTCTTTCTAATTCGATCATTGATTTTGCAGCTTCCTGATGAATGTGAGTGGGTTGTATGGATTGACCCGCCACCGACCGAACGTGTTGCTCGTGCATTTGAGGAGCTTCATGCAGGATTGGAGAAGCGTTGGCTAAAATCTCATGATTTAGAGAGGAGGGTGATGTATCTAACCGAGAAGAACAAGAAACTGAAGCTGAAGATGAAAAAGAGGAACGAGTTTATGCAAGCATGGGGATTTATCATAGTTCTTGGTATTAGCATTGTGGCCACATTTGTTTCTAGATGGTCTAATAATCCATACTAAATGGATTTATCTTTGTAGTGTATGTTGTGATGGAGCTTGGTTTGGGTATGTATTATCACAGAACAATGTTGTGATTTGGGAATGTTGTGATGTTGCTATTTGGAAATGACTCAAGAATCTTGCTTTGATCGATGACTGAAATAGCATAGATTGAAATATTTGAACAAATGATCTGTTGTGATAAAATAGGAGCTCACAAAAATATTTGAAAGTAGCAGCTCACATAATATTTGAAACTAGCAGCTCACAAAATAGCATAAATTCATCATTGCACAAACGGAGCATTGCACATTCAAGATAGCAGCTCACAAGTTCACCATTACATAAGTTCATAATTTCAGCATCACACACTTAAGATAGCAGCTAACAAGTTCACAAATAGTTGTTAAACAACAAAAATAGCAGTAAATGATTCCAGTCACAGGTCTTTCATCTTCTTGCTCTTGGTGTTGCAAGCAGGGTTAGTTAAGAGCCTTGAACTCCTCCTTGTGGTGACAGTTTTGCTCACTTCTTTGCTTAGCTGGTTGCTTCCAGTTACAGACCCTACTGTAGGATCTAGTGCAAACTTGAGCCTCTTCTTGGCTGGTGACATCCCTCTTTCAGCTGCCTTTTTGTAGCTCTTCCTTGGGATACAATTGAAATGAGAACATTAAATGCAGCAAAAAAGGAAATGAGAACATCAAATGAAGCAAAAATTGAAATGAGAACATCTGTAGCAGTTGCACCTTACAGCAGATGACACTGTTGGTGCATCTGTAGCAATTGTAGCATCAGGTTCAACCTCTATAGCATTTTTAGCATCAGGTTCAACCTCTGTAGCATTTTCAGCATCTATTTCAACCTCAGTAGCATTTTCAGCATCTGTTTCAGCATCTAAATGATCATCAGTTGCATTTTCAGCCCCCCAGTGCTCTTCTTCCCCAAAAGCTGGGTCAATGGATTCCTTGCAGTGAGTGCCACGATGGCCAAGCCTTCCACACCTGCCACATTTCTTTCTCCTTCCTCCAAGTCCTTTTCCCTCAGATTTTACCCTAATTCTTGTCTTCCTAGGTCTACCAGGGGCCCTGTTTTGCAATGGAGCAGACAATTTAAACCCAGGGTCCAGCACATCCCACTATTGTTTGCCCTCCATTGCAGGCAAATTTTCAGCATAAGTAGCATTGAATCTAGCAAAAGAAAAGTACTCATGTACATACTGATTAATCTCACTTACTGGGCCTCTCATTGAAGTAATAAAATACAAAGCATGTATGCAAGGCTGTCCAGTTAACTGCCACTTTCTACAACTACAAGTTCCAGTGGCCAAATTTATTGGATATCTCCACTCTCTCTTTTCCTTGTCAACTGCTGTGATCTCTGCCTCATATGTGCTTCTCTTCACT
Organism: Aegilops longissima; assembly: GCA_021605205.1. Classification (NCBI taxonomy): domain Eukaryota; kingdom Viridiplantae; phylum Streptophyta; class Magnoliopsida; order Poales; family Poaceae; genus Aegilops; species Aegilops longissima. The sequence goes on along the minus strand of CM038678.1, from coordinate 180,153,165 downwards.
ATCTCCATATCAAGGTCCTTATATTTTGCATGAAGCATTTTCATGACTTTGGGGATTATGATGTGGCCAATGAATGTAGCAGCTGCAATCTGTTGTCTGAGATCAAACTTCTCCATTATAAACTGTCTTATTTTGTCTAGCAAGTCCACAATGTGTACACCCTTCCATTTTTAATCTTTGAATTAAAGGACTCAGTTAGATTGTTATTAACATAATCTACTTTACATACTTCATTGAACAGTGACCTTGCCCATAGCTTGCTATGATGCTCCTCTAAGTACTCCTTCACACCAGCCTTACTGTGCAACTGCCTAAGATGGTAGTTGTGTTTCTTTATGCTGTATGTCAATGAGCAGGGCCATAAATTTTCATCAAAGAATTTTCCTCTTAACTTTTTTGTGAAATTTGCAGCCAAATGCCTCATGCATTCTCTATGCTCCACACCTGGGAACACATCTTCCACTGCAGTCTCCAGGCCTTTGCATGCATCAGTGTGGATAACAAGACCTGGTGGGTGTCCTATAAGCTCTCTTAAGTTCTGAAAAAACCAAGTCCAACTCTCTATGTTTTCACCCTCTAGAACTCCATATGCAACTGGGAAGATCCAATTGCAAGCATCCATAGCACATGCACTAACTAGTTGCCCTCTAAATCTGCCATATAATGCAGTGGCATCTACTACAAGATAAGGCCTACATCTATTCAAAAAACCATGCCAACATGCTTTGAAAGAAACAAATACTCTTCTAAAGCACTCTTTCTGTCTACTCTTCCCATTTAGTTTGTACTGCACAGTGTGTTTATCAATGGTAACTACACTACCAGGAGATGCTTTCTCCACTTCTGCCTTGAAGGTATACAATAACTGGAAAGAGTCAACCCACTTACCATAGATATTGTCAAGTGCCATTTTCTTCCCATAGAATACTCTCATATATGGAACTGCCAGGCCATACTTCTTCTTCAAATTTTTCTACAATTCTGTTGGTCCCACTACGAATCCTCTAAAATCCAGGTCTTCTGACATCAACAACCCATCTACTCTTAGTGACTTCAATCTTTTCTCCTGTTCACCTTTGGGACATGTATGAGCAGTTTTGTTCACCTTAACCTGCATTCATGAAAGTTCAGACACATGTTAGAACCTATGTGCTGCAACAAACAAACAAAATACAGTATCAATGCTGCTAACTACAAATGCAATGTTAGTTGCTATATTTGATACCTGAAACAGTGTGCTATGTCTCATTAAGGAGGCATGCATCCTCCATTGACACCTCTTATAAGCACAATGCCTTTATCAACCTAGTCTTTGTCACTCTTGTCTATCACAAATTCACTTTGAGTCTTTATTGAGAAGGTTGCAAGAGCATTTCTACAGTCTAAAGCACTGGAAAATATTGTTCCCTATGCCAAAGAAGGATCATCTCTATTGTAATGCACATCTGGTCTTTCCTCATCAGATGTTTCAGAGTATCCCATGTCCCTGTCCTCCTCCTTCTCATATTCACCTGCCTCAGCAAACATGCCTTCAGGGGCTGGAACATAATCTTCCCTCTCATCATCTTTCTCCTTGCCCTTCTTCCTTGTTACAAACCATGGAAACAACTTTTCATCCTCATCATCACTTGGCCAATCATCTGGTAGTCCCTCTTCAGTATAGGGGTCAACTGAATCTCTACTATGAGAGGGACCTGCATTCTTAGGAACTTCTACAGTAGGTGTTCCTGGTGCCTGCATGGAACTAATGCTGCCTCTACTATGAGTTGTTGTTTTCCTGCCCATTGATTGGCTGGACCTACCTTTATCTCTAGACCTAGACTGAGATCTTGTTCCTCTGCTCTCTGGCTCTCCTCTCTTCCTTTGTATGACACTGATTTCTAGTTTAGCAGGGAAAGAATCATGTATTGCAAACATGATACCAAGCTCATCATCACACTGGACAGGGACCCAAGCTGTTTTGTCAATGTCCCAGTACCTGAATTCCACTGCATCATATAGACCCCATGGATATTGAGCACATATGGCAGATCTAAACTGATTAAAAGTCCATTGATTGTCAGCAACAAAAGGGAAAGAGAATCCTGTATTGGTTGCTTTTGTGCCAGCTCTAGCTAGAAGTGTGGTTTCCATTCTACATTCCATCCGAACTGCTCTATCGGGGTCGATCCTACGATGACCATGGAAAATAGAGACAGATCCCAACTCCATGAGCACTATGAACTAGGTCAACAAATCCCAAATTGAACTACAAATGGCATGAGACTCCGCCAGATTAGAAGAGAAACTTACCCCACCGAAGCATGCTTCTGTGGCTGCGGTGTGCTCCCTCATTCGCCGCCCCTGCCGCCGCAACTGCTATCCCCATCCATCCGCCGCCGCCGCCGTAGTAGAGTGCGGCGCTGAGTCAAATCTGAAGCTCCACCATGGCTGCTGAGGGAGTCCCGGATTAGGGGGTGTCCAGATAGCCGAACTCTTACCGTTGTCCGGACTCCTGGACTATGAAGATACAAGATTGAAGACTTCGTCCCGTGTCCGGATGGGACTTTCCTTGGCGTGGAAGGCAAGCTTGGCGTCTGGATATGTAGATCTCCTACCATTATGGCTTGACTCGTGTAACCCTAACCTATCCGGTGTCTATATAAACGGAGGTTTTAGTCCGTGGGGCGAACAACAATCATACCATAGGCTAGCTTCTGGGTTTAGCCTCCTTGATCTCGTGGTAGATCTACTCTTGTACTACCCATATCATCAATATTAATCAAGCAGGAGTAGGGTATTACCTCCATTGAGAGGGCCCGAACCTGGGTAAAAACATTGTGTCCCTTGTCTCCTGTTACCCTCCGCCTAGACGCACAGTTCGGGACCCCCTACCCGAGATCCGCCGGTTTTGACACCGACATTGGTGCTTTCATTGAGAGTTCCTCTGTGCCGTCGCTATCGGGTAGGATGCCTCATCTCGTCTTTAAAGACGATACCATCGCCAAAGAAGCCTTGGCCACTGGTAAGACTCTTCGGCTAGGCAGTTTTCTCATGAACGCTAGTTACGGGCGCGCTACCAAGACGATGACCTCTCGAGTCATCGAAACCAATCTCCATGTTAGTTCGGGACTTGCCGAGCAGTTAGATCGATCGAGCTCTCCTCCGTGCGAGCTCTTGGATCGCATCGCCGCCTCAGGAGTCGCCGCAGTTACGATCGGATCGGGCCTAAAACCGACCTGAAAGAGATCAACTCCCCGGGCTACCCATCATGTTAATGTGATAGAGGAGCAATGCGCGACTCTTCTCCTATCTTAAGGACTAGCTACGTCCGGTTCGATCCCCATGCGGATTCCGGCGGAGGGGCGGATGTCGACCAAGCCACGAACTTAAAGTCAGGTTGTCGGCGTTCTAGAGCAGGGGTCCCAGGACTTGCTGCCTCGGCGTGGCTCGAAGGAGGCCCAGCCACGACCCATCTTCATCAAGCGAAGCTCAAGACCCTCGCGAGGGCCAAGCCTCATGGCGGACGACAAGGAGCTTCCTCGAGCCACGGCCTCGTCGAGGCTGGCTCATGAGGAGGCGGAGAGTTCAAGGCAGGGTACCTCGCGAGGTGCCCATGGCGCAAGCCATGGCGACCAAGGGCGCGATCGAGGCGCCAGCCCCTTGATGTCCTCCTTTCCTCTTTGGTGCAAAGGGAGCAAGCGCAGCGAGAAGAATCAAGCAAAGGCATCCGTTTGATTGCAACAAGACCAAGACCAGCCCAGCGGCTGGAAGGGAGTCATCGTGGAGCCCAAGCAAAGGCGTCATCACGGAGCCTTTGGCGGCGAGGACCAACTTTAGTCGGGATAAGTGTACCCGCTGTTCCCCTTCAAAATAGCCAATTGTTGGCGCCCTTCCCGCTCAATATTTGGGAAGAGGCCCAGGGCCTTCGCCTATAAATAGGAGTAGCCACCCCCAGGGAAGAGGGATCCGAATCCTCATCAAGAAACCGGTAGCTAGAGCGACTAAACACCACCTAGAAGTTCATCGCACCCGCCAAGAGCAGACCCTCACGAGGTTGTTCTTCCTTGTATTGTTCCTCATCAGCCCAAGAGGCAATCTACCACACCACACACTGGAGTAGGGTATTATACCACAATGGTGGCCCGAACCAGTATAAATCTCGTGTCTCTTGTGTTGTTCCGTTTAGTAGTTTAGGTCCCAGCGATTGGCGAGGTGCGTCTGGTGGAGGGTTGGATCTCCGCCGCGCAGTTGTTGAACCTCAAGGGTCTCCGGAACCCGAAATCCGACATTTGGCGCGCCCGGTAAAGTGCGCGGAATCTCTTTAAATCGCCTCGTTCTTCCCCGACCACGCAACCATATCGGCGCCCGTCGAACCAGCGCCCAGCGCCGAGCCGCCCTTGCCTCCCATATCGCCCAGACAGCTCTCGTCGGCGGGCGCCCTCGTCGTTCCCGTCACTGCCGTCAACGCCGCCACCGGCCCGGCGAAACGAGCAACAAGCATCGTCAGCACCGTCCATGAGGCGGGGACGGCCGCACCGCCACGCCTTCTCTCACCCCGCTGGTTCTTCGTCACAGCGCCTTGCTGCCATGGAAACCCGAGCTGCACTCATCGTGGCAAGCGAGCTCCTGCGCTACCGCCCGTCGATGGCGTCTGAAGAATGGCTCGGCGAGTCGCCCGAGCTTCGTCGCGCGCTGAGGCGCCCCGCACCATCCGTCTCGCTGCACCGCGCCCACCCAGCTGGGCGATAAACTCGGGCGCCTCAGCCACCTCCTCCTCAAGAAGCGCCCACAGCCCCAAGCGCGTGCCCCTGGCGGAACCGCTCCGCCCGAGCGCCCGCAGCAACAAGCGAAACTGTCAAGAAGTTCCTCACCCACGAAGCTGCCCGGCGCTCCCGCTCCAGCCGACGTCGAGACCTGCGCTGCCCCCGGCCCTGGCGCAAGGAGGCCCATAAGACCAAGCTCTCTGTCGTCAAAGGCCCCCAGCGGCCACAGCGGGCTGCGCGCCTTCACCTCGAGCTGCGTGGCGTCGCGTAGCCCGTAAGTTCAAGCCAGACCTGCCTCCCGCTCTGACGGCACAGCTGACCCCTCGGAGTTCCTCCAGCTCTGAGCTGGGCATCGAGCTGCCAATGGGGATGAGCAGGTCATGGCGAACTGGTTTCCCATGGCGCTCAGGGCCGGAGCCCTTTGGCTCTGAATCGGCCCGAGCACGATCTCTTCTGGGCGAGATCGCACCCTTCATCGCCAACTTCCGGGTACTCGCGACGGCCACCCGCCGTGGCGACATCGCCGCCGAGTCAAGCGGCAGCCGGAAACCCGCAAAAGTACATCGGCGCTTCAACAACGCGCGCCTCAAGATCCCGAGGGTAGCGGAGGAGGCCATCATCTCTGCCTTCTCCGGGCAGTCGTCGCGACATCAAGATGAAGGAGGAGCTGGTGATGCATGAAGATCTGTGCACCTCCTTGGAGCTGTTCAACTTGGCGACCAAGTGCGCCGGGGGGCTGAGGAGGCGCCTCTCCTCCTCCGAGCTGCCTGCGTGGATCCCGAAGAAAAAGAAGTCCAAGGCCAAGGGCGTGAAGCGCAAGGGGCTGCCGTGCTCATGGCGAACCAGACACCAGCGGCGGAGATCAGCCCGAGTCCTCCAAGGGCATTGATGCTGCGTGTACCATGACCTCCACACCCACAACACCAATGAATGCCAAGAGCTCCGGGCCGTCTGCGAAGGAAGGGTCGGCAGGCCCGGCGCGGCCGACAGAGGCTCTGACGAGGAGGAGGAAGGAATGCACGGGGCCGCTGGGAAGACCCGCGGCCCGCGCCAAAGTGGCGCGACCAACCTCGCGAGGACCGTTGTCAAGACCAGCATGAGGATCTTGGAGGATCAGCCTCGCGAGATCGCCCTTGAGGACGCAGGCCTCCCTCCGCTGCCGCGCAGCCAAGGAGAAATGAGGACCGTCCATCGGGATGAGGGGTGGGGCTTCGGGAACCGCGTGCGATCGCTTTGCATCTGGGCGGAGCTCAAGCCCGACCTCTCGGTGCATCTTCAAGCAGTTCGCCCTTGAAGTGAATGCAGTCCTCCCAAGCTCGAGGCCCGCGCCCTCTCGGGTGGTCGGCGTCGCCGTCACGTTCAGCTCGGCCAGGTCAGCTCAAGTCTTGCTGGCCACGGCGGAGTTCTCCCGATGCTTTGTTCCCCAATCATCGACAACGTGCTGGTCACCAAGACCCTCATCGGCGGCGGGGCAGGACTCAGCGTCATGTCCGTGGAAACATTCAACAATCTTCAAGTGCCTTACGATCGACTTCAGCCAACCAAGCCTTTCTCCGGAGTCACCGGCGGCTCCACAGTCCCGATCGGGCAGGTCCGCCTTCTGTCACCTTGGGGCTCACGACACTACACACGAGCTCATCGACTTGGCGTCGCCCACATTCGCTGCCGTACAACGCCATCCTCGGGTACGGCGCTGGCCAAATTCATGGCGTAACCCACCACGGCTTCTAGCGTCCTCAAGATGCCAGGAGCGGCGGGGTCATCACGGTGCCACGTGAAGAGAGAGCGCGTGTGTGCTCCACTGGGCGAGTCTTTCGAGCCGCATCGCTAGAAGCCAGACCACAGCAGCAGGAGGCCTCCCGAGGCCGCACCCAAGAAGAAGAAGACATCGACCGGCCCAGCTCCTCAAGAGGCAGGCCCCTCAGGGCCCGCACCAGGCCAGGGGGAGCCTCCTTCCATCGCATAGGAAAGCGCGCCCGGCGCCCTCCTCAGGCCGGGCTCGGGGGCTCTCCCCTGGAGGGCCGCCGACCTCACCAAGGTCACGAGGGAGGCACTTGGGCACCACATGGAGGCGTGCTTCGAAGCACGTTTCCCGCAAGCAGGAGCAAGGCAAGGAGGGCCAAACCCTCGGGAGTTCGTCGGCAAAGGCCATTCAGAGCTCTGAGGAGTCAAGGGTCATGAGGGCAGCCGCTGCCACCAGCTGTGGCCCCCATCGAGGCGAGGATGGTGGGCTCTTGCGTCTGCATCGACATACCAGGGCTCAAGCAGGCAGCGTCTCAAGCGCCTCTGGCCCTCGCGAGTGGGATGTTGTGAGGCCCGCCCACAGCTCGTGCGCATGCCTCACGGCACTGCCAAACACGGTTGCTGCGCTTTAGCATCTCATGAGGGCCATCCTGGAGGCTCGAGAGGTCGAGCCGCCCGCAGCCTGGCGGAGATGGAGATGGCCCCGAGGGCCATGGCGCCTCGAATCCTCCCGAGGCCCCGGGCCTGGGGCTCGTGAGATCGGCTCCCGCAGCCACCGAGTCTGCTACACCAACACCCCGTCCCCAACATCACGGTGACATCTTTAAGTTTTGTTCGGTGGGGGCGCCTTGAGACGCATTATTCCCGGGCAGCGTGGGTCCATCCTGCGGCATGTATCCCTTTATTTCATGTCATTAGCCTATCTGTTGGGGTGCCCCTCGGGCTGCATCATCCCAAGCCGCTCGGGCCTGTCGGTGGCATGTATCCTTCTTCGTTTTCCTTAGGATTATGCTCTTGCTCCACCATGCTTGTTATTTGGTTCCTTTTCTGGGTGACGGAATCTTGCACGTTAAAGGGGGTGCACGAGCATCACGACTCAGGGCTCCTACCAGCTCTCCGGCCCTCACCCTCTGGTCTTGTCCATGGCATCGCGACACGGCTTGCCCGGTGACGGTGAGACCAGCCGAGAGCGGGACCGAGGGCGTGAGTTTAGTCATCTAACCCAGCTTAGCGCGTTAAAGGGGTGCTGAGCATCGCGACTCGGGGCTCCTACCGGCTCTCGGCCCCCACCCTCTGGTCCTGTCCATGGCATCGCGACCTGGCTTGCCCGGCGGCAGTTGAGACCAACCCGAGCAGGACCGAGGGCGTAAGTTTACGTCATCTAACCCAGCTTGCGCGTTAAAGGGGGTGCACGAGCATCGCGACTCAGGGCTCTACCGGCTCTCGGCCCTTACCCTCTGGTCCTGTCCATGGCATCGCGACCTGGCTTGCCCGGCGGGTGAGACCAGCCGAGCCGGGACCGAAGGCGTGAAACACCGACATCTGGCCAAATTTGCGGGAACACACTCGAAGATAAGGCCCAGGCAGGCGCAAGCCGCCTTGGTAGGGCCCGTGAGCCTGCGCTGGCTCACAGGTACCCCAACACACCTCGCGAGGCCTCTCGCGCCCCTCCCAAGCAACTAATGGCAGAACTAACGATCGCCACAGCGAGCTCTTGTTCCTTTGTGGTGAACCTGGGGTCCCTCAAGGAGCCGCAAGCGACCTCGCCACGCAATCTCTCGCCCGGCCTAGGCACGGACCTAGCGCCGCACCGGGAAGCATTGTCCTGACCCTCAAGATAAGTCACCCCCGGACACACTAGTTATCGCAACACCATCCCCACACTCAATGCAACCCCGTGTTAGCAACGTCGCTCTCCTTTCTCACCGAATGATGGCTGCTTGAGCGCCAAGGGGGACCCCTTGAGCATCGCGACTCGGGGGCCTACGGACCTCGGGCCGCTCACCTCCTGGCCTTGACCACGGCATCGCGACACAGCATACCATGACGGCTGAAGCCGCCTTGGGGCTGGGACACAGCCGGTGAGCATCGGGCCCTCGTGAGGGACTGAAAGGAGGAAACTGAGCTAGAGCGGAATGAGCACCTCGCCTTTGCTTCATAAAAGGATTATATTGGCGGATGGAGCTACAAACATCTTACAAGCCCCGTGGGGTATATTCTTGGCCCTCGCAGGAACAAAAGCGCGCATCCTAAGGAATCCTAACTACGGGGGCATGGCGGATGCCATCATCAGCAGTGGGCCACCGGTCGGCGCCAACCCCATCAGATCAGGGGGCGGCGGCGACTGGCGAGCCCGCCCTACTCGGGAGGCGCGAGGCTCGGAGGCTCGTGCTTGATCGTCGCTGAGGAGGCGGCCAAAGGGGCGTCGGCCGGCCTCTGTCTCACCCAGCAGGATCCCGACCACCTCTCCCGGGCAGCACTCCAGCCGGCGACCCTCCGCGTCGAAGACCTTGAAGGACACCAGCGAAGCACCATCATTACTCTAGGTGGAGCGTGAGGCGCCCTCGTCCTGCAGACCCGGCGACCTCGCCCCACCTCGAGTCATGAAGACCTGCGCCGGGGCAACTACGCGACCTCTGCACCCGGTCGCGAGGTGCCGTGGCCGGCGTTGCAGCCAGAGTCCCAGGGTTCCCCCTGCGGACAGGAGGCGAAGAAAGAAGGAAGATGAATCCAAGATTTGGGAGGCGTGGCGGCTGGCCTGAACTCCGGCAGGAGCCTCGGCGTGGACTCGGGGAAGGCGCACACCGCCGTGACCCGTGGCGTCGTCGGTGGCGCCGCTTCGTGGCGCCCGGCGTCGCCTCCTTGAGCCGCCAATGTGCGCGTACAAGGGAAGAGGGAACCTGGTGGCGGCCGCTCGCGCACCAGGGCATGGGCGCCTCTGGCGGCGCTCTTGCCACGACACGGAGGGCAAGCCGCTTCTTTGGGGGCAGGTCGGGATCCTCTTGAGCCTTTCCCTTCTCTTCCGTGGAGAACCGGCGGATCGAACCATGGCAACCAGGCGAAGCGAGGAGGAGGAGAAGCGAGAAGGATAGACTAGAAGAGCGGCGCCATTCGGTGCCTGTAGCGGCGAAGGCCAACCGTCGGCCTCCACGATCATCGGTAATCATGACCGACTACGCTTGCGAGGACTTGTCGAATCGGGGTGAATTCTGGAGGCATTGTGGGAAGCAGTGCACTGCGTCCAATCAACGCCACGTGGCGCCCAAGGCCCATGAGCTGTTAGGGCCCGTGGCAACCGCCTGCCCTTCGCCTCTCTGCTTTCGGCCAAGTTTGGCGCGCCGTGGGCCAGGGGCTCTTGTCGGCGTTCAGGGCAGGGGTCCCAGACTTGCACTGCGGCTGCTGGCGTGGCTCGAAGGAGGCCCAGCATAGCCCATCTTCGTAACGCAAGCTCAAGACCCTCGCGAGGGGCAAGCCTCATGAGGGGGGCGACAAGGAGCTTCCTCGAGCCACGGCCTCGTCGAGGCTGGCTCATGAGGGGCGGAGAGTTCAAGGCAGGGTACCTCGCGAGGTGCCCATGGCATAAACCATGACGACCAAAGGCGCCCGGTCAGGCGCCAGCCAGCAGTGATGTCCTCCTTTCCTCTTTGGTGCAAAGGAGCAAGCGCGGCGAGAGCATCAAGCAAAGGCATCCGTTTCGGTGCAATAAGACCAAGACCAGCCCAGCGGCTAGAGGAGTCATCATGGAGCCCAAGCGAGCGTCATCACGAGCCTTTGGCGATCGAGGACCAACTTTAGTCGGGATAAGTGTACCCAATGTTCCCCTTCAAAATGGCCAATTGTTGGCGCCCTTCCGCTCAATATTTGGGAAGAGGCCGAGGCCTTCGCCTATAAATAGGGTAGCCACCCCAGGCGAGAGGATCCGAATCCTCATCAAGAAACCGGTAGCTAGAGCGACTAAACACCACCTAGCAGTTCATCGCACCCGCCAAGAGTAGACCCTCACGAGGCTGTTCTTCCTTGTATTGTTCCTCATCAGCCCAAGAGGCAATCTACCACACCACACACTTGAGTAGGGTATTACACCACAATGGTGGCCCGAACCAGTACAAATCGCGTGTCTCTTGTGCTGTTCCATTTAGTAGTTTAGGTCCCAGCGATTCGGCGAGGTGCGAGACGGTGGAGGGTTCGAACCTCAAGGGTCTGCTGGAACCCGAAATCCGACACAGGCAGCGGGTCGGACTCATTGGATAGCACTCAAAAATCCAAACTTCCGAGTTCAGAAACTTCCCGGCCCTTGAGTCCTAAATTGGACGGGGTTCCGGATTTAGTGCCACCCGCCCACCCAAACATTAGCGATCTCTCTCGAATTCGGCAAGAGCCCGCCGAAACAGTACATCATTACTGGGCCAGATTCCTCCTGGTCATGAACAGGATAAAGGACTGCCGAGAGGAGGGCCTTAATACCAATCTTCTGCAATAATTGCGGACAAGGGAATCCTAAGCGCCATAAGTCGTCGCGAAATTACACGCTTTGCTGACTTGGTGACCATCATTACAAAAATCTTTGTGCGATGGAGGCGCTGGAAAACCGAAAGTAAATTTTGGGATAATCCGGCCCGAATACATCCCTAGTCCGGAACAAAAGGGTGCATCATTATCAAGCACACAGGTTGAATACCAAAAACCAAAACCCCTAAAAGTGCGGAACCGTATTGGAGGGTTGGCTAAGCGGACCTGCAAAATTCATAGCAGTAGGCGCCACTCCAACTCATAGCCTTGAGCATGTTGGACACTCGGCAGGTGGCCAAAAGTGGCGAAAAGCTTCTAACTTCAGGATCCCAGCCCGCAACACCGATCACGGTGTTAACAGTCTTGAGACTTTCGCATCAAATAACATGCAAAAGCGACAACTCCATAACCTTGCGAAGTCTACCAAGTAGCAACAATAAATCCATGGGTGACACGGCTATTACCTTCAATGCCGGTGTGAACCTAAATTCAACTGCCGGGCACCAGCCACATTGGTCCTCGGCCCGATAGTAGGCGGCTTTAAGCCTTACTAAGGTACTCATAGATGGCGGCAGCGGACTAAACCTCATCTATGAGAAACCCTCGAAAAATGGAAATAGATGGAACCGCATTGAGCGAAGCAGCACAACCTTTAGAGGAATAATCCCTAGCCGGAAGCATGCTGCACAGGAAAAATCACGTTTGGGCGTAGTGTTCGGCTCATGGGACAATTACAGTCGAGAGGTCACATTTCAAGTGGCCCCGTTCAACAGCGGATATCATGCTTTATTAGGGCGAGAGGCATTCACAATTTTCAAGCTATACCCCATTATGGGTACATGAAGCTTAAAATGCCGGTCCCAATGGAATCATCACTCTCGCTAGTGATCCGAACATAGCACTCCGTGCCAAAATAAGACATCCGCACTAGCCCTCGAGGCACTATCAAAAGCCCTAGCGGTCGAGGAACTCACCGCGATCGCTCCACGGTGAACAGGGGCGATGTGATACTTGATAAAAGATCCAAGTCCACCTCTTTTAAACCAGCGGATGAAATAGTCAAATTCCAAGTCCACCAACGGACCACGCAAAGGCGGCCTCCATCGGGGCACAATTAAACCCTGATGTAGGCGCGCTTTCGAGAATTTCTACAAAAAACGGGACATCTTTGCACGGCACCCTTGAGACATGCCGGAATCCCACGTCGACTGGCGAGCATAGCCTAAATATCCTAAAAGGATTCAAGCCGTCAAACAGACTCTTGGCGCTTTTCCGAACCCAAGAGACAGGCCATGGGAAGGAGCTAGCCAAACTTTGGAGGCGGATTCATCGAGATATAAAACATCCGGACTGGCTAGCGAACCTAGTGATGGTACCAAAGAAGGATAAATCCACGCCTATGTGTTGATTTCAAAGACCTTAATAAGGCTTGCCCAAAGGATCCTTCCCCTCCTCTAATTGATCAAATCATTGGCCTTCTGGCAGGACCACGACTCATTGTGCTTCCTCGGCGTACTCCGGCT